>JAODAL010009614.1:0-109675 GCA_025379985.1 Phyllomedusa bahiana | reverse complement strand
GGCTCAGCGAAATCTAAGGTTTACACTGCATTAAAATTTAGTGACTCCGAGACATCTTTTCTGACACGCCTTTCACGTTCCCTTTTTTTTTCCCATCCGGTTCACACCTTCATGCTGATTGCCCCCGGCCCAATATCATCCCTGCAGTTTTGGACCAAAATTTAAAACCCACATTTCCAGCAACTCCTTAATTATGGAAATAGCCCCATCAGAAAGGACAACAGATATATAAATAAAGGGTCATCAAGCAGGTATATAGATTGGGGGCACCAAACAGTAAAGGGGACCGGGCGGGGCAAATAATATAAGGGCAAAAGGGCGGATATAGGGGCACTCCAGGTAAAATTTAGAAATGGGGGGCAACAGGCTGGTAATAGGGCACAGAGGCAAAAATATATATATAGGGGGCAGACAGGAGGGGAATAGGGGAACAGAGGCGGGCAATATGGTTTAGGGGCACACAGGAAGGTAAATAGGGGCACAGAGGCAGGCAAATATAGGGGAAACTCTCCGGCGGTATATGGGGGCATAGAGGCAGGCAATATAGGGGCCAGGCAGGTAAATAGGGCACAGAGGCAGGCAGAAAGGGGCTCAGGCAGGTATCAGGTACCGGCAGGCAGGTAATAGGGTTTAGGCGGGCGGTAAAGGGGGGCCCAAAGGGGCGGGGAAAAAAAAATACATTTATACTCACCTTACCTACTTCCCCCCGGCCGGCGCTCCCTTCTGTCCTTTTCACCCCCGCACTCCCCCCAGCCGCTCCTGTGCCCCGAGGAGGGGCGCGTCGCATGACATCACTTCACGCGATGCTCCCAGCTGAGGACCCGGCAAAAGGCCCCCCGGGGCCCCCGCTGTTCGGACCGTGGTTTAGGGGAAGATCCAGCGATCCCCAAGACCGGTCCACACTGCTGGGGGGCAGGGAGCACTGTTTTTCTCCCCCGCAAACCCGCACTGAAGTGCGCCAGCGGACGCACAAAACAGGCCCCCACCGGCCTTCGGGGCCCAAGCAGCGGCCTGGACCCGGGATTCGGGGCCCCCCTGACTGCGCCCCTTGGGGACAGTTAGAATGGGCGCCCGGGCGTCGCCCCCTCGCCTACCCGTCGTCCAAACCCTCCTCTACGTTTTGCCCCTCCAAAGTCATTGTGCCACTGTCTAAATCGGCTGGCCGCACCCTCTCTCTGTCATTTGCCACCTGTGGCCACTCCTTTTTTGCCACCCCAGAATTCATTGTGCCACTGTCTGACCTACGCTGCGTGGCCCTGCCGTAACCTATTTTTATTTTATTACGTTTATTTTGGAGCGCCCTTGTTCCGGGGCGCTGAATTTCGGGGGACATAAATAAATTGGGTCAGACAATTACAAAAGTGACAATAAGTGACTAAAAACTGTACAGAGGGAAGAGGTCCCTCCCCTGGGGGTTTACAATCTCGGAAGGGTGAAGAGACAGAAGTGGGGGAGAATGTTTGTGGGGGGGAGGATGCAACATTTAATGTGGTTTATAGGCAATCCTGAAGGTGGGTTTTTTCGGGTTACTTTTTGAAGCCGGTGAAAGAGGGGGAGAGTCTGAGGGTTGGGGCAGTGGTTCAAATTTGGGGAAGCAGGGAAGAAGTCTTGGGAGGGGGGTTTATGTGAGGGGGGTGAAAAGGAAGAGGAAAAGGTCCATGAGGGCGGAGGTTGCGTAGGGGGGTATTTAGAGTTAAAGGGCAGAATATATAAAGGGGAAGGTTTTAAAGAGCATGTAGGCAAAGTTGCTGCTTAAAACGGATTCGTGGGCCAATATTACCTAAAGGGACGGCAGGGGGAAGGCAGGGAGTAGCGAGGAAGAGGTAAAATAGAGGGGCAGCAATTAAGGAGGGATGGGGGGGGACGAGGGTGCTAGCTGGGAGCCACAGAGGGGGATTTGCAGTAGTCGCGTGGATATGGGGGCATGGCCCGCATTTTTCTGCTTTCGAGTTAAAAAATGAGGGGATTCGGGAAAAACTTTTTAGGGGAGGTAAAGGGCAGGGTGAGGTTGGAGTGCGGGAAGGACAAATTGGAGTAAAAGAAAATCCCAAGGCAGCGGACCGGGGTGCGGTAAAGGAGGACCCATTAACGTGAAGAAAGATGGGGTGGAGGATGGGGAGTGGGACGGGGGGAAGAAAGAGTTCATTTTCTCCACGTTTGTTTTAAGACGGGGGAAAAAGGGAAATGGGGACAGACAGCAGGACCCGGGGAGAAAAGAGGGTGACATCTGGGCCGGGAGAGTAGAGTTGGGTATCATCAATATAGGTGGTTTTGAAAGCCGGTGATGCTAGACTGACCGGGGCCCAAAAGGTAGATAGAAAAGAGTTTGTGGGCCCAGGGGCTGACCCCCTTGGGGGGGCACCAAAAGAGAGAGACCGGGGGGGGGAGGGGGAGCAGGTGAAAACGCTGAAGTCCATCTGAGGACGGGAGACCAGGAAAAAGCCAAGTCCGGATCCGAGGGAGGGAGGATGTGTAAAGGAGGGGAAAGGGTCGACGTGTCAAAGGAGGGAAAGGGGCTAGGGGAGAAGCACAGAGTAGTGGGTGAGGCTTTGGAGTTGCTGGTCGTTGGTGACTTTGGGTTTGGGCGGTTTCAGTAGGTGGGGGACGGGGAAACCCGATTGGACGGGTCAAGGAGGATTGGTGGAAGATGGGGGAAAGTTGAAAATGGGGCGTGCGCCAAGGGGTTTAGAGGCGAATGGAAGCAGTGAGAGGGGGGAATTTGGCAATGAGGAGGGGGCAAAGTGGTTTCTTTTGGGTGGGGGGGATGGTCACAGTTTAAATGAGGAAGGGAAGATGCCAGGGTTAATGATAGATTTAAGAGATGGGTAGGGGGTGGGGTGATAACAGCACAAGGTCGGGGGTGAGGGAGATGGCAGGGGTCAAGACTACAGGTGGGGAGGTTGATTTGGGCAGTAAGAGGAGGCTTGTCAGGAGTGACCGGGGAAAGCGAGTTAGAGGGGGTGGGCAGAGCAGGTACAAGGTGGGCTGTGGGGGCACCGCAGGAATAGAGGTAGGCTGAGGGGACGCGGGGTAAGCTTTTTTAAAGAGATTTATTTTATTAGGGAAATGATTGCAAATCACTGCTAGAGGAAGAGGGGGGGGGGGGGCGGGTGGCCTATCCGTTTTTGCCACCTCCAAAATGTCATTGGCCACCTCTGCCCTCATGCTGCTGTGACTGCCGCCGTCCCCCACACTCAGTCTACATTCCCCCATTTTTTGGGTCATTTTCCCCTCTTAAAAAGTGCCCGGGGAATTTTAGAGAAGCGAAAAGAGCGGCGGGTCATGTGCGTTCATACAAAAACAAAACATTGAAGAAGCCCAAAACCCAAGCTCCCTCATATTTAAGATGGAAACCAACTTTAAACGCATCCTGCAACTCGTGCAGCCGGGAAAAATAGCTGTTTTTTAACGGTTTATCCCGAAGTAAATTGGGAAACCGAAACGAATTTTTGTCGGAAAATTGGGCGAAGTCCCAAAAACGCATTTTTGAAAATTCCCAATCCAACTTTAAATACAGAAAATCCGAATCTTGATAAAAGTAATGCTTTTGCAAATGTCTAAAAAGTTTAATCCCAGAAATCCAAATGTGTGTATATTGGAAATGTACCTTAAAAAATAGGATAAAGTTTTGGGAAAATGCAATCATACATGTAAAAGTAGAAAAAAAAAAACACCTATAATTATAATCCTTGAGCTGACCTCCCCCCAAAAAAATAATTTATCCCTTTCTAAGTTAATTTGTTTGGGGAATCGGGGTAAACCCCCAAAGGCTCATTAATTCTTCAGGGATTAAGGGCCCTGGAAAACGTTTTAATTTTATTAGAAAGTCTTGGGTAAAGGTTATATTCTTCGGGATGGGTCATTAGCAGTAAAAATTTTCAAAATTTAACCACTCCAAAAAAATTTGGGGATATTTGGCTTTTAGTTAAAATTTTCCCGGATAACAAAAAATTCCTTTTTTTCCTTAAATTTTTTTTAATTTTAACAAAAAGGACCACTCAAAATTTTATTGCACAGTCCAGCGTTCAGGTTTCAGTTCTTTTTGCACAACTTGCTGATCTAAAACAAGGAGCTTAATGGAAAATTCACAACGGGTTTTTGGCCTGAATCTCCCAAAGAATTTAGGGGATCATTGAAGTTTTTAAACAGTCCTCCTTTTCCCTGCGTTCAATTTTGACATCAGAGCAAAGACAGCACCTTACAATTGTCAACAGTACCTCACCATTGCGAGGCTTCAACGGGGCTCAATGGAATGGCCATTGAGCTTAGAGGGTCACAAAATGCATCAGCAGGTGCAAAATAGACCCATCCCCTGTCACATCGCATGGTTTTCGAGCTAGACGAAGGCAAGGGACCGACCGGCTATCAAGCCCCAAAATTTTTAAAACCCCTTAAGGCCCCGCGTTTTTTTTGGGTGACCTTTTTTTTCCCCTTCCCTTCGAAAGCCATAACTCTTTTTTTTTTTCCACCAAAATTTAGACCATGAGGGTTTTTTTTTTGCGGACAAAATTATTTCGAATGGTTTACACATACTTAAATAACGGGGAAACCCCCAAAAAAAAATTTCCAAGTGGGAAAAATTGTGAAAAAAAAATTATTTTGCCAGTTTGGGGGGTTTGCTTTTACGGCATTCAATCTTCGGTAAAAATAAATGTGTTATCTGTATTTTTCAGGGTTTTTACGCAACCGGGAATACCAAAATGAGGGTTTCCCTTTTGTTTTGGTACCGTAAAAAAATTCCAAAAAATTTTCTATTTTTTAAATTTGCGCCACTGCGCCCTTTTGGTCAACCAATAACTTTTTTTACTAACCCTACGACTCAGTGAGGGGGCTTTTTTGCGGGCGAGTGTACTTTAAAACGCTGATTTTGGAATGCATCGACTTTTTTTTTTTTTTATCATTTTTTTTCCATTTTTTTGATTACAAAATGACCAAAAAACCATTTTGGGGGATTTGGAATTTTTTTTCTTTTACGTGTTCACGTACGGGATAAATGATTTATTTTTTATAGACGGGCTTTTTCGGATCGGGATACCAAATATGTTTTCTTTTTTTATTTTTTTTAATGATTTTTTTTTGTAAAATAGGAAAGGGGGTGATTTTAACTTTTATTATTTTTTATTGTTTTTTGTACTTTTAAAACTTTTTTTATTTTTTTTTTTTTAACATTGGGCCACTGTGGGACTTGACCACAGGGGGCGATTGTTAAAACAACCTAATGCTTTTCATAGGCAAAGCATTAGGGTTTTCAAAGATGGGGGTTTCCCCCCTTCCTGTCGCGGACGGAAGTGGGGCAATCCACCAGGGGAAGTGACGGGAACCTTCCCCAAAGGTCCCCACCACAATGCCCGGTGATCGGATTTGGCAGCATGCTGGCTTATGCCATACCGCACCGATCGGGCGCGGACCCACGGCGTTAAAATTCAGAGCCGTGGGCCATCTTTGCCCCGGCCTGATGGGGGAAAACACGACAGCCGGGCGGAGGCCCCCCCCGCCGGCGCGTTTTTTCTGCCGGGGGTTGCGGGATTTTCCGTAACACCCGGCTCGTGGGGGGGCCTTAGCATCCCCCCGCAAAGCCCCTTAAAACGGCCCTGGGACTACTGAAACGCCCAAGGTCGTTTAAGGGGGTTTAAAAAATTTTTAAAGGTGTACACGGGGGGCAGTGTAATCGTTGTGGTGGGACTTGCCGGCTTTTGCCGGGTAATTGCGGGGACAGAGTGTGTCCTGTGTCGCCAGGTGCCAGCACCTTGCACAGCTGGACTGAGTCGAGAAAAGAAGGGGATTGTGAGAAGTGTCAATGTGGCCAGAGATATGGGGTTGGAAAATGTTGACGTAAATTTCCTTGCTGATTAACCTTTAACAGCCAAAAAAATGCAGTGAGTAAAACCTGAAGCCTGAAGCCTGAGTCAGTGTGTTGTCTGCATTATTTACCGCTGGTGCTTCACACCTCCACTACACGCCTAGTACTTCACCTACCTTCCACAATAAGTACCATCTAGCAGGACTGTGGATTGATGAGAAAAGACAGACATGTGTGGTGAGAGAGGAAGTCTCCCCACCTGCAGGCATGCCGCTGAAGAAAAAGTGTTGGTGGTGATTGTGAGCACCCATAGACTTGCTGTAAACATGGCCAAAGGTCAGAGAGTCGAGCCTCAGACAGCGGAAACTGAGCAGAACCGTCCTGAGGGGGAAGTAAAGATTGTACCCGTGAGGAAAGTGCTGGGCGAGGGAGCCTCTACAGGGCTGGAAGGTGGGGCGGCAGCTGAACCGGAGAGACTGCACAACCACTGTCAAGGAGAACATGTCAGCTTCTGGAGGATACCAGACCCAAAGGATTATTGGGCTGCAGGAGTGGAGCGTTTCCAGCCGGAACTGTACGAGCCAGAGGAGAGCCTGTAGGAAGCAGACAAGCTGTTGTCAATGCTGAAAAAGACTGTACTGCAGGGTATATGGCCCAAGTTGTTCCAGTGATGTGCCCTGGAGGGAAATCGGCAGCCCTACCAGAGAGTTATGCCTGATGGTTGGTGCATCCATTGTCCAAGTTGGGCTGAGGTCCATAGAGGACTGTGATGGACGCTGACCCTTATTCCAGCTATCATTTCTCTGCTATTTAATTGTAGTAGTATTGTAAATATATGTAGCTACTGGAGTGGAAGCCAGAGATGGCTACGGTTAAAAATTATTGAAGCAGCAAGTTAAGCAAGCAAGTTAAGGGGACCCCTGTCTATCCAGGCGCCAATAGACAGGGCAGGCCGAGGCAGAACAGAGCAGCCTGACTCACTGCTATACCTGAGATTGAGCAGGCACGGAAACAAAGAAAGTGGAGATCCAGACAGAATGGACCCTGAAGAGAGTCAGACAACCCAGAATTACAGGTGGGCAGTTTGGGGGACTGCCGGAAGAGTCAAGGGATCAATTGAGTGGATAAAGTGTGTCCTGTGTTGCCAGGCACCAGCATCTTGCACAGCTGGGCTGGGACGGGGGTCAGCACCAGTGCCAGCACCTTGCACAGTTTGACTGAGTCGAAACCAAAAAGGGGTTGAGAGAGTTGCCAAGTGTCCAGAGAAAGAGGATCTAAAATGTGTTTAAGTGACATGTGCCTTGCTTCATAACTATGTAACGTCCACAAGAAATATACCGTGAGTAAAGCCTGAAGTTCCCCGGAATACTTGTGTCGTCTGCTGTTATTGATGCCGGTGCACCACCCCATCACTACATGTCTAGTACTTCACCTATCTTCCGGAATAAGTACCGTCTAGTAACCTCCACATGTTTTACATGTTTTCAGTCGTTTTCTCATCGTTTTTAGAAAACGAAAAACACTGAAAAGTCGGTCGTTTTCCTGTGCAGCGGAGACAGGCTCGAACAGGGCTGCCGGGGACCGGGGAATCCCCCGGTGGCCCCCCCCCCCCGCCGCAGGGGGCCCCGGAGGCAGTGCCGTTGCTCCTCGGGCCCGTCTGCGCATCCGGTCACTGGACGCCCGGGACCTGCGTCCCGAGCGCCCAGAGACCGAGCCCGGTAGCCGGGGACTAATGTCCCCGACTCCCGGGGCTGCGCGGTGTCAGCGGAGCACAGCACCACTAGCGCTGCGCTCCTCTGATCTCCCTGGCAGGCCTAAGGCACTAGGCCTTAAGCCTGCCCGGCGCCGGCCCCTACTGGTGACGTCGGCGGCACGGTGACGTCACATCACCGCGCCGCCTATGCAGGGCGGCAATACGGAGCCGGCAGTAGCTTGGAGCGGCGGGAGCCGGAGCAAGGTAAGTGGCTGTTTTTTGGGTTTTTTTACACTACCTACAGGGGCCCTGACTACAAAGGGGGGCCACTGGCTACAAAGGGGGGCCACTGACTACAAAGGGGGGCCACTGGCTACTAGGGGGGCCACTGGCTACAAAGGGGGCCACTGGCTACTAGGGGGGCACTGACTACAAAGGGGGGCCACTGGCTACAAGGGGGGCCACTGGCTACACAGGGGGGGGCACTGTCTACTAGGGGGGCCACTGACTACAAAGGGGGGCCACTGGCTACAAAGGGGGGGCCACTGACTACAACGGGGGGGCCACTGACTAAAAAGGGGGGCCACTGGCTACTCGGGGGGCCACTGACTACAAAGGGGGGCCACTGACTACTAGGGGGGCCACTGGCTACAAAGGGGGGCCACTGGCTACTAGGGGGCCACGGACAACAAAGGGGGGCCACTGGTTACAAAGGGGGCCACTGACTACAAAGGGGGCCACTGACTACAACGGGGGGCCACTGACTACAAAGGGTGACCACTGAATACAAAGGGGGGCCACTGGCTACTAGGGGGGCCACTGACTACAAAGGGGGGCCACTGACTACAAAGGGGGGCCACTGGCTACTAGGGGGGCCACTGGCTATTCGGGAGGACACTGGCTATTAGGCGGGCCCTGACTACCACGGGGGGCCACCGGCTACTAGGGGGGCCACTGGCTATTAGGGGGGCCACTGGCTACTAGGGGGGCCACTGGCTACAGGGGGGCCACTGGCTACAGGGGGGACACTGGCTATTAGGGGGGGCACTGGCTATTAGGGGGGACACTGGCTACTAGGGGGGCCCTGACTACTGGGGGCCCTGACTACTAGGGGATACACTGGCTACTAGGGGGCCACTGGCGATTAGGGGGGCCCTGACTACTAGGGGAGACACTGGCTATTAGGGGGGCCACTGGCTACTAGGGGGCAACTGGTGATTAGGGGGGCCCTGACTACCAGAGGGGCCACTGGCTACGTGGGGGACCACTGACTACAAAAGGGGGCCACTGACTACAAGGGGGGCCACTGGCTACTAGAGGGGAGCCACTGGCTACAAAGGGGGGCCACTGACTACAAAGGGGGGGCCACTGGCTACTAGCGGGGCCACTGACTACAAAGTGGGGCCACTGACTACAAAGGGGGGCCACTGGCTACTAGGGGGGCCACTGACCACAAAGGAGGGCCACTGACTACAAAGGGGGCCACTGACCACAAAGGAGGGCCACTGGCTATTAGGGGGGCCACTGGCTACTAGGGGGCCACTGGCTACTAGGGGGGACACTGGCTACAAGGGGGGACACTGGCTACTAGGGGGGGCCACTGGCTATTAGGGGGAAACTGGCTATTAAGATGGCCACTGGCTACTAGGGGGGCCACTGGCTACAGGGGGGACATTGGCTACTAGGGGGCCACTGGCTACTAGGGGGGCCACTGGCTATTAGGGGGGCCACTGGCTACTAGGGGGCCACTGGCTACAAAGGGGGGACACTGGCTACTGGGGGGACACTGGCTACTAGGGGGGCCACTGGCTGTTAGGGGAGACACTGGCTACTAGGGGGGCCACTGGCTACTAGGGGGATACTGGCTACTAGGGGGGCCACTGGCTATTAGGGGGGACACTGGCTACTAGGGGGGACACTGGCTACTAGGGGGGACACTGGCTACTAGGGGGCTCTGACTACTAGGGGGACCCTGAGTACTAGGGGATACACTGGCTATTAGGGGGGCCCTGACTACTAGGGGGGACACTGGCTAATAGGGGGACACTGGCTATTAGGGGGGCCACTGGCTACTAGGGGGCCACTGGCTATTAGGGGGGCCCTGACTACTAGAGGGGCCACTGGCTACTAGGGGGGGCACTGACTACAAAGGGTGGGAACTGACTACAAAGGGGGGCCACTGGCTACTAGGGGGGCCACTGGCTTCAAAGGGGGACTACTGACTACAAAGGGGGGCCACTGACTACAAAGGGGGCCACTGGCTACTAGGGGGGCCACTGACCACAAAGGGGGGCCACTGACTACTAGGGGGGCCACTGGCTACTAAGGGGGGCCACTGGCTACTAGGGGGCC
Organism: Phyllomedusa bahiana; assembly: GCA_025379985.1. Classification (NCBI taxonomy): domain Eukaryota; kingdom Metazoa; phylum Chordata; class Amphibia; order Anura; family Hylidae; genus Phyllomedusa; species Phyllomedusa bahiana. The sequence continues at coordinate 99,830 of JAODAL010009614.1, read as the reverse complement.
ACTGGCTATTAGGTGGGACACTGGCTATTAGGGGGGCCCGGACGACAAAGGGGGGCCACTGGCTACTAGGGGCGCCACTGGCAACTAGGGGGGACACTGGCTACAGGGGGGACACTGGCTACTAGGGGGGACATTGGCTATTAGGGGGAAACTGGTTACTAGTGGGGCCACTGGCTATTAGGGGGGACACTGGCTATTAGGGGGGGGCCACTGGCTACTAGGGGGGCCCCTGGCTACTCGGGGGACACTGGCAATTCGGGGGCCACTGGCTACTAGGGGGGACACTGGCTATTAGGGGGGATACTGGCTACTAGGGGGGCCCTAACTATTAGGGGGGCCACTGGCTACTAGGGGGACACTGGCTATTAGGGTGTACACTGGCTACTAGGGGGCCACTGGCTATTAGGGGGGGCCCTGACTACTAGGGGGGGACACTGGCTATTAGGGGGCCACGGGCTACTAGGGGGGCCACTATCTATTAGGGGGGCCACTGGCAACTAGGGGGGTCCACTGGCTACTCGGGGGACACAATCTATTCGGGGGGACTCTGGCTACGAGGGGGGCACTGGCTACTAGGGGGCCACTGGCTATTAGGGGGGACATTGGCTACAAGGGGGGCCCTGGCTATCTATAGGGGGGCCCTGGCTACTTATAGGGGGCCCTGACTACCTACAGGGGGCCCTGGCTACCTACAGGGGGACCCAGGCTACCTACAGGGGGGCCCTGGCTACCTACAGGGGGCCCTGGCTACCTAAATACTAAGGGGGCTCTGACTACCTACACAGTAGCTAAAGGAGGCCCCTAACTACCTGTATAGTACCTAAAGGAGACCCCTAATTGTATAGTACCTAAAGGAGCCCCCAACTGTCTGTATAGTACCCAAAGGAGACCCCCTAACTGCCTGTATACTACTTAAAGGGTACCCCCTAACTGCCTGTATACTACCTAAAGGAGACCCCTAACTGCTTGTATACTACCCAAAGAGGCCCTAAGTGCCTGTATACTACCTAAAGGGGGTCCCTAACTGCTTGCAGCCTATATAAAGGGGACCCTAACTACCTACAGCTTACCTAACTGGGGGAAACCACCTACCTACAGCCTAACTAATTGGGACTCACCAACACCTACCTACAGCCTAACTAACTGGGGTCCACCAACCTAACTGTAGCCTATCAACTTGCCTAACTAGGGCCTGAATTATCTAACTGGGGGCTACTTACCTACCCACCTGTGGCTAGGTACCCACCAGCCTGCCTGGGGCTGGCCTACCAACTTATCCAGCGAGAGTCTACCTACCTAAATAGCAACTATCTAGTTACCTGGGGCCTCTCCCCACCCTCCAACCCTTTAGGATACTAGGCTTGTACCCGCTCTCCCTCCGTTGGGTAGTTTGTACAGGGGTGGGAATAGGTAAAGAGATGCTGGAAAATTGAGGATTCTTAGATATTTGTGTGTAATTTCTGCAGGAATGAGTTGTGGCCGGGACAAGTCATCATGGCGGTGTGGAATGGATGCAGAAGAAAAGGGACTAAGAACGACTCATAAGAGAAGAGAATGACTCATCAGTCAAGATGTCTTCGGTGAGTCCCTGGTTTCAGGGGTTATTTGTTATATTGTAATGTGATGGTGACCTGAGCTGGTGTATGATCACTATGTGGTCTCTATATGGCGGTGTTGTAGGTTATACCTGAGCTGGTGTCTGACCTCTATGTGGCCTCTATATGGTGGTGTTGTAGGTTATACCTGAGCTGGTGTCTGACCTCTATGTGGTCTCTATATGGTGGTGTTGTATGTTATACCTGAGCTGGTGTCTGACCTCTATGTGGTCTCTATATGGCGGTGTTGTAGGTTATACCTGAGCTGGTGTCTGACCTCTATGTGGTCTCTATATGGTGGTGTTGTAGGTTATACCTGAGCTGGTGTCTCATCTCTATGTGGTCTCCATATGGTGGTGTTGTAGGTTATACCTGAGCTGGTGTCTGACTTCTATGTGGTCTCTATATGATGGTGTTGTAGGTTAGACCTGAGCTGGTGTCTGACTTCTATGTGGTCTCTATATGGTGGTATTGTAGGTTATACCTGAGCTGGTGTCGGACCTCTATGTGGTCTCTATATGGCGGTGTTGTAGGTTATATCGGCGTTAGTATAGTGGCAGCGTACATGTGTCCCTGATTGTAGAGGTATTGTATGTGGGTGGAGGGGGATATGGATGGAGCTACTTAGCCCTGTGTCTATGATATATTAGACTGACAAATGTGTGACTGCATTGTACTACACAATACAGTTCTGTTTTGCACACTGTATTATGTGGTAAAATGGGCGCATTTATGTCCGAGAGGCCGGTAATATTTTCATGTACAGTAGGGTGGGCCCCCGAAGATCAATTCCCCTGTGGGTCCCAGACCACCCAGTCCGACACTGAGCGGAGATATAGCGTAACTCTTCTCTGTACTTTTACTTTTTTAATGTTTCTACTCTTCACTATTTTATTAGTTCACTTCAAGCAATTGTATACAGTCTCATAGTTTAATAAATTAATGAGGTTGAAATAAGCACTAAGATCACATGTAATACAAAGAAAAACTTGGACATGACATTTTACTCTGCAAAATCAACACTAATCTCAACCTTTAAAATCTAGGTAAACATTGCTTTTTCTAAATATAGCTTCAAAAAGTGAAAAGTCCATAGATGCACAAAGTAGATGTAAACAGGGACATTTAGTTGCAGTGTACTGTACTGCAGTTCACATTTTACATGTTTATAAATGAGGCTCAAGAAGCCTAAAAATATTTATAAAGAGAATGTCACCAACAACGGAGCTGAGGAATTCAACTCTTTATTGTTTTAAAATATTAAAGGACGTATAAATAAAAATCATGGTTCACCCCAAAAAAGTTTTATTTTCTGACAAATATATGATAAATATATAGTGAAAGACAACATAATATCCATTTATATATCATCAATTTTTGAATGAAATGAAAATAACCTAATGATAAACAGTTACAATTATTGTTATTATTGTAGAAAGTAGTTCCCATCAATACATTATTTATGCCACTGTTTGTTTATACACAGTCGAGTCACTTTATTATGACCACTTCCTATTTTCTCTGTCGGCATTGCATAGTTCATGAAAGAAGTCACGTGTGGTGAGCTGGCTTGGTGGGTTTATAACGTGTGCTGCATATATCCTTTGTTGCGGTCATGGGTAAAAGAGGTTATTTATCAGAGTTGTAGAAAAAGGATAATTATTGGCTTTCAAGCTGAGGGTGGCGGTATTTTTGAAACTGCACAGTTTGTGAACAGTTCACATGCTGCTGTGGTGAGTGGACTAATGACACCACATGCCATTAATGTTAGAGGTGAGCGATGGCTACAAAGGAGCGGGGGGATGGAAACACACTCTACAATGAAGCAGCTCCCCACCAAAATGAATGAGCGGGCTAACCAGACGTGTCTAAATCAATAGTTTAGTGAACTCTACTGTGTATGGGGCTCTAAAGCTAACGGATGGTCACTGGACCTCTGCTAATGAGGTAGCATTGGCAGAAAAAACTACAGCAGTATCGGGATTAAACCTCCACTGAATGACAAAGGGTTGCCTTCTCCTGTCACATCTACTGCTTCATTGATTGGATGGATGTTGGCATGTCAGGCAAGAAACATCAGAGAACAAACCATCTGCAACCATTGGTGGATTTTTGGTAGCAGTTTTAGGCTATGTTCACACGGCTTATTTGCAGGGCGTAATTTCGCCCCGCAATTACGCCGTGTGACCGGGGGCGGGGCGGGGGACTGCGCAGGGGGACGGCACTTCGCCGGCCCATAGACTTGAATTGCCAGCGGCGCGTATACGCCGCTAGTAATTCACATGTCAATTATCTCCCTGCCCGGCGGCTTCGCCAGGCGGGGAGAGGAGACGTAATCCATAGTTCTCTATGAGAACTGTGAATTACCGTAATGAATGGGCCGTTTTCGGCCCGTAATTGGCGCACTTCGGCGCGTAATTACGGACTGAAATACGGCCCATTTTAAGCCGTGTGTACATGGCCTTATGGTCTGGAGAATGTTTCTGTGACATTCTCCAGACCTATTAAGCCATGTGGAAGATACTCTCAACCGATTAGGGTATGAATCCATCCTTGTAGATCACATACATCCATATGATGATTGCCTTCCCTTGGGCAGATGGGATTTTTCAGCAAGACAATGCAACATGTAACACGACTAGAAATGTCTAGTATTGGTCGGAAAAGTATGACCAAGAGTTCCATATACTAACTTAGAGCTGAGCTGTGTGATATATAGGGTTATATGATAGAGGGAGAGAAGCTGAGCTCTGTGATTTATGGGGTTATATGAAACAGATAAGGAGCTGAACTCTTTGATATATTGGGTTATATGATAGAGGAGGGAAGCTGAGCTCTGTGATATATAGGGTTATATGATAGAGGAGGGAAGCTGAGCTCTGTGATATATAGGGTTATATGATAGATGAGAGAAGCTGAGCTCTGTGATATATAGGGTTATATGATAGAGGGAGAGAAGCTGAGCTCTGTGATACATAGGGTTATATGATAGAGGAGAGAAGCTGAGCTCTGTGATATATAGGATTATATGATAGAGGGAGAGAAACTGAGCTCTAGGATATATGGGGTTATATTATAGAGGAGAGCAGCTGAGCTCTGTGATATATAAGGTTATATGGAAGAAAGATCGCAAACGCGGTCTCTAGAAGAAGTATCAGAAGCTCTACACCTCTTTAAAAATGCACAGGAAATGTCTTCCTAATAAGTGTCGGTTTTATTGCTAAAAGAAAGCATAAAAAATAGCAAGTTTAATACAATGAATTTCTCGGGCCACTCTTGTCCTGCTTCATCAGGTTAATACTAACAAAATGTGCTCAACTGTATAAAACCAGTTGAAATGAGCACATTGATTTATTCGGAATAGAAATGACGCACAATCCTCATTATATAAAAACAAATTTCAAATTAAGACACACTATAGTAAATTCTCTATGTACATACAAGAGAATTTTGCACAACATATTTTCACTTAAAATCTATTTAAAATATAAAAAATGTATAATAATTGTGGAGTGACCTGTGTCTGTTCATGCTAGTTCCCTACGTTCAGTTTTAGTGAATGTCCTTAAGCGTAGACTCTCCATAGACCAAGAGACTTAACCGGAGATAACCTCCATACGAACTCTACTGTTTAATCAGGTATCAGATATAAAAACACCCTGGGGATGCTTTAATCATTAAAATTTCATATCTTAAGCCACAGCATTCAATAACTATTCAAGCTATTCCTTAAAAAAAAACAATTTCAATATGGACACACCCATTACCATCAACAGGTTGGCACTGCAATGGGGATGAAAGTTGCTCCATCCTTTGCCTACCTGTTTACGGGTGCGTTTGAGTTGGTATACATCAGTTCAGATCATAATCCTTTTTTTGGACACATCAAATATTTCAATCGTTATATTAATGATCTTTTATTCATTTGGGAACACAGTGGCGAGAAGTTCCTTATGTTTCTGAATAGAAATACATGGGGAATTACTTTTACTATGACCTATCATAAAAGTGAAATAGTATTCCATGATCTGTGTATGTATATACAGGAGAATAAGGCTATGTCTAAAATAACTTTAAGAGAACAGATTCAAATAATTATTTGCAATTTACTTCGAACCACCAAAGATCTTGGGTAGGAAATGTCCCCTATGTCCAGTTCTACCGCGTCAGAAAGAACGACACGGCGGATGTTGAATCTGATAAACAGGCCGACTTCTTAACTAATAAATTTAGAAAAAAAGGTTATCCTGAAAAATTAATTACATAAGCCAAAACGAAGGCCTCTGTGCAGGCCCCGACACAGTATCTGAATTCAGTAGAAGATTGTAAGAAAATTAAAAAATAATAAAAAAATTGAAAAATATAATTTAAGTTTTATTACCACTAGTGTTGAGCGAACAGTAAAAAGTTCTAGTTCGATTAGAACCTCAAACTTTAGTGCGTTTGGTTCAAAGTTCTATTCAAACTCAAACATCGAACCCCATTAAAGTCTATGGGAGAAGATGTTGTGGTTAATTTTTATACCTATACAAGTGAGGAAAAGCTGGAATTACCATCCATAACAGTAAACTGGATACATGGAACAACTTAATGGAGAAAATTTGTCTCTAAGAGTCACAGAAGAAAATTGAGAGGCTAAAATACTTCATTCCTTTCAATGGCTAACTGAAAAGATGAGGACAGCTTGCAAGCAGGGGCGTAGCTATAGGAGGTGCAGCAGTAGCAGCTGCTATGGGGCCCTGCATCCTGAGGGGGCCCAAAAGCCCCTTTGACACATAGGGGATTTAGAGACAGTGTGTTATACAATTTCTGAACTCCCAAAACTGCAAAAACTGAACTTTTGGGCACTGAGTATGATTTAACAAATCCAAGCACTCTGTATAATATACAGTATATCCATGTATATGAGAGTTAGGTGTTATGTGAGCCTGCAAATGTTGCCAAATAACAGCTTCTGAGTGTGGGAAAGATGCAGTCAGCAATACCAAACTCCTTAACTATTGATGTCTATGGAGAGGAAAATGCTTTCTAACTAACAAAGAGCAGTCTGTACAGTACAGAGAGTGAGCTGAAAATGGTGTTCACAAAGGAATACAGTGAATATACACTCACCGGCCACTTTATTAGGTACACCTGTCCAACTGCTCGTTAACACTTAATTTCTAATCAGCCAATCACATGGCGGCAACTCAGTGCATTTAGGCATGTAGACATGGTCAAGACAATCTCCTGCAGTTCAAACCGAGACATCAGTATGGGGAAGAAAGGTGATTTGAGTGCCTTTGAACGTGGCATGGTTGTTGGTGCCAGAAGGGCTGGTCTGAGTATTTCAGAAACTGCTGATCTCCTGGATTTTTCACGCACAACCATCTCTAGGTTTACAGAGAATGGTCCGAAAAAGAAAAAACATCCAGTGAGCGGCAGTCCTGTGGGCGGAAATGCCTTGTTGATGCCAGAGGTCAAAGGAGAATGGGCAGACTGGTTCGAGCTGATAGAAAGGCAACAGTGACCTCAAATAGCCACCCGTTACAACCAAGTTAGGCAGAATAGTATCTCTGAACCCAAAGTATGGCGAACTTTGAGGCAGATGGGCTACAGCAGCAGAAGACCACACCGGGTGCCACTCCTTTCAACAAAGAACAGGAAACTGAGGCTCCAATTTGCCCAAGCTCATCGAAATTGGACAGTAGAAGATTGGAAAAACGTTGCCTGTCTGAGGAGTCTCGATTTCTGCTGCGACATTCGGATGGTAGGGGTCAGAATTTGGCGTCAACAACATGAAAGCATGGATCCATCCTGCCTTGTATCAACGGTTCAGGCTGGTGGTGGCGGTGTCATGGTGTGGGGAATATTTTCTTGGCACTATTTGGGCCCCTTGGTACCAATTGAGCATTGTTGCAACACCTTGTGGAATCTATGCCACGAAGAATTGAGGCAGTTCTGAAGGCAAAAGGGGGTCCAACCCGTTACTAGCATGGTGTACCTAATAAAGTGGACGGTGAGTGTATATAACATGATCATGTGATTTTAGCAGCCAATGAGCCTACACCTCAGCGATGATGTTTTTGACACTTCTCTGTGCTCTGCACTGATTAGATGGCTGCCAAAATTGCAGAAAGGTGATTGGATGGTCACCAAAAGTGCAGAAAACCACTGAAAATGGAGTGTCAAACCAATACTAGAACTTTACTCGAACGAATGGTAAAATATTCGGTTTGGTTCAAGTTCTATAAATTCGAGAAGTTCTACTAGAACTTAACTTTTCTAGAACAGTTTGATCAACACTAGTTACCACTTATAGTTCACAGCACAGAGAGGTTAAAAATCTGTTAGCTAAACACTGGAAAGTATTACAGTTAGATCCAGTTCTCAATCTGCTTCTTCTGACGAAATCTCAAATTATATACAAAAGAGCTAGAACTCTTAAAAATATAGTCGCACCCTCCAAGTTGAAACAACATCAGAAAACAGTTGAGGAAAATTTGGAGTTTAGTGGAAATTCTGTAGGTTCATTTGCTTACAATTACCCCACATGTAAATTCTGCAACCTTTAAATATAATAAAACTTTTAGTTAATTTTCTACAGAGGAAACTTTTAAAATACATTCATATTTAACATGTGCATCTTCCTTCATTGCTTATATAATATCATGCTTTTGTGGAATGCAATATGTGGGAAAAAACCACAATGAAATTTTCGAAGCGGTTGAATAATCACTGCTTCAACGTTCATTATAAAAAGCAGTTGAACAGCTCGCCACAACACTTTGTTGAGCAACATCCTGAGAAAACTTCGGTATTCACGGTACAGTCAACTGAGATTATTGATCCTGAAACACAGAATCGACATCTAAAATTGGCTGAGCATGAAGTGTATTGGATGTAAAAACTTAATATAAGTAGACCATATGGCTTAAATGAGGTCCAAGAGACTTTAGAATAAAGTAAAATGTTGCAATCTTATGTTTTGGATTTTTGTATTGAATATCTATTGAATGCTGTGGCCGAAGTTATGAAATTATAATGACTAAAGCATCCCCGGAGTGTTTTTACATCTGATACCTGTTTAAATAGTAAAGTTCGTATGGAGGTTATCTCTGGTTAAGTCTCTTGGTCTATGGAGAATCTACACTTAGGGGCATTCACTAAAACTGAAAATAGGGAACTAGCATGGACAGACATAGGTTACTCCAGGATTATTATTAATTTTTTTATATTTTGAATAGATTTTAAGTTAAAATATATTGTGTAAAATTTTCTTGTATGTACACAGAGAATTTATTATATTGTGTCTTAATATGAAATTTGTTTTTATATAATGAGGTGTATGCCTTGTTTCTATCCGGACAAAATCAATGTGCTCATTTCAACTGGTTTTATACAGCTGAGCACTTTTTGTTTGTATTAACCTGATGAAGCGGGACAAGACTGGCCTGAGAAACGTTTTTTTTTAAACCTGTTATTTTATGCTTTCTTTTAGCATTTGCGAGTTGCTGAATAGAGCTGTGTGGAAGTGTGTGATAGAGCTACGAATCCAAGATAGCGCCTGCTCCCTGTGCTGGCACCTCTAAGCACTGGTTTTGTTTTGGGGAAAGGAAAGAGCTGATCCTTGACCATTGTTTGAAACATTTGGTGTATACAATAAATATAAATTAATGAAATTTATTAAATAGATTGAAGAGTACTGCAAAAAGAAAATAATGGATTACTCCCCCAGAATGATGGCTTTGTATCCATATAAGATATTAGTTTATTAATAGTTTTACACTGCAGTTATATACATGCCTACAGTTTTATCTGAAAGTGTTCATATTTCCCAGGTTTTTGGACGACCAAAGAGGGACACTTATGGTTCATGATTTGAAAGGTCCATTCTTTTCTACATATCTGCACACTTAAATAATTTGAAATTACAAAAATTAGTTAAAAAATCATCCTAATATAGGAACGTTTACATCCAAATTGTGCCAAATTATGAAAAAAGGTATGATATGAGCTTTCATAAGCAATTAGGAACCGGACAATTTGACAGAAGCACTCATGCTTTCATAAGGGCATTGTACTGTACGGTACGTCCACACGCTAAGTAAAATTTGCTCAATGGATTCTGCTGAGTATTTCACGTTATTACATGTGGATTTGGGGTATTTTTTTTTTTACTCACAGTTTGCAGTCAGAAACAAGTCCCATTCAGTTCTATACGGTTTTGGATGCCAATCTGCATTAAAAACCACATAACAATGTTTGGGGCGTGTTTTACACAAACTTTTTAGCCAATACCATTGACATAAATAGTAAATTTCCATGTGTTTTCCGACCAAAGAAGGAAAATGTTTTAAGTTACTTGACAGCGCAAAACCGACCGCCAGAAAATATATGTTGTATGAACTACAACTTATATTTTCTAGTCATGTCAATGGGAATTATTAACTTGCGGTTTTAGACGAGTATTTCAAATTGGAATCCATGTGGATACTTGTCGTGTGAACAGAGCCTTATAAGGTTTTCTGACTATTCTGGAGCACTGTGGCTGTGCGAAACTATGCCTCTCTGATCAAGGTCATTCCCCTTTTGTCAATCAAAGTACAGTATCTAAAAACTGTCAAAAATATAAAGTAAATATGATGTAAAGCATGTACTCCAGTAATTTGGTGCAAATCGTGCCTGAATTCTAGTGCAATTGCCATGATAAATGTGATGCTACGTTTCAGGTTTACAATAAGTAAACAATCAGTGTGAAAGCACACACAACAGATTTGCTTCAGATTTTCTGTGCAGGTTTGCAGTGGATTTCAATATCAGACATGTGGATGGGATTTTACAAATCAAATGCGCATAGGGCAAAAATTTGCCATGCGGAAACTATCCTAGGGTGTGGATTTTTTAATTCACAGCATATTAATTCCTGTTGGGGTTTTTTGCTGACTTTACTCTGTTAAATTCATTGGGGTAAAATCCACACAAAATCTGCACAATGTGTTAGAGCTTTTTGCATGCAGTTTTGTGTGTAAAATTCCTGCAGCAAATCTGTCCCATGTGCATTCTTTCTTAATATTGAATTCCGTTTTTAATGTCCATTAGGAACAATAGAAATTATTGCCATTTTTTAGTTAGGTAGTAAGTTACGCCATCAGCAAAATATGTTGGCATCTTAAGCAGAGCTACAAATCTGCTAGTCCTGATCTCTCAACCAGGGTTCCAATTCTGATGACACTACTGGATCTTTTCCCATATCAACTATTAACAGTTTCTGTTATCTTAGGAAGTATATTTATGGCATAGTCAGAATTGCAGCACTTTGTATAAATTTGTATTCATTGGACGTGGTCGCTATGGAATTCTATACAAGCTGATGGTCTCTTCACACTTGCAAGGAAGATTTGGCAGTTTATCACATGAAGTACAGAAAACTCAGTGCTTGGAAAGCAGCTGAGAAGAATGAACCCCTAAAGGGGAACATCTAAGGAGGGCAAGCATGTTATCAATTTCAAACAATGTCTCACTGTGAAACAATTCTTTACAACAAGTACCGGACCAACTTCCCATTGTACGTTTAGAGCACCAGAGCCATTATACTTGACTGGATGTGCCCCCAAAGGGAATAGTCAGCAATGAACCATAGACAAAATGCAAAAAAATTTAAAAGTGTTTTAATGTGTCAGGTAAGAAAATCTTATATATTGTATTACAATGCTTTCTAAAATACTATAGAGGGAATGGATTAAAGACCTATGCCAGTCTTTAACTAAAATACTTTGGAGTGAAATGCAAGAAATCCATTAAGAAGTGCAGATCTCATAATAAATTTGGTGAATCTGTGAGACTGTTTGTGTGCTACAAACTGAAATCTATGGCGACTCTGAGCCACCATGCACCTTTGCCATTAATTATAGTAAATGCATCACCAAAACTCTTCCTACTATGACCTGCACAAAGATTTTCAACTTTTTGTATGGTAAGGAATTGGCACACATGGCATAATAAATTCCAGCAATGTGTTTTCGTCCTCATCTTTTTTTTAAGATATCTGTTTGATATCAGTGATTTGGAACATTGTTGTTTAGTTGTTTATATACGAAGGCTGAAACATTTTCCTTAATCATATTGAGGTAACATAGCTACCGGACTCATTTTGTATTACAGTTCCAAACCCAAATCTTTTCACTCTGACCCTTAGGCCATGTTCACACGGCTTGTTTTGGGACGGATTTGGTCCGGTATTCTGAACCGTACTGCGCAAAATACGGCGCAAATCCATCCCAGTCATTATGGTAATCCACAGATCTCATAGAGAACTATGGATTTCGTCCCTTCTCCCCGCTCGCGAAATATGGCGAGCGGGGAGAAAGTGACATGCACATTATCCCGGCGGGATATGCGTCGTGGATAATGGTTGTCTATGGAGTCGGCAAGCAGCCGGCCTCCCTGCCGCGCCCCCACTACACGGCAGCCAGCGTAATTGCGGGCAAATTCCGTCCCGCAATTACGCCAACAATAAGTCGTGTGAACATAGCCTTACCCTACACCTGGCCCCTAATCATGACCATAACTGTGGCCCTAATCCTAAATTTTATTTAGTGGGTTTCAGTGGGTCACATTTCCTGATCTGAAATAAACTGGTCAACAAATTTTTGCGAAAGTCATGTTACTGAAATAAAATTATTCATTTCTTATCAATGTGCTCAACATGAATATGACAGTAAAAATGAAAAATTGCCTCTAGTTTTTTTTGTAATCTGCAATTATTGTTTACATCACGAAATGCATGCCAATAGTAAAAAATCAAGTCATAGACTACGTCTTAGATTTCTTTGCCTGTCCCTTGTACAGCTGTTCGGGGCATCTCTGGGGAGTCTCCAGCAGTAGACAGCCAGCATGGTTGCGATATCTTGAAGAAAACGTTCTCCATGTTCATCACTAATCAGACCATAGTTGTCAGAAAAGAAATCCAGATAGGAATGAAGGAAATGGATCTTTAGAGTCATATTGCAGCCAAATTTCTGATACTGCATCAGCAGATCCTCTACTAGTTCCTTATTGTTTTTTCCACCATAACATTCCTGAGAAAGTTTGTAGACACTACGCAAAAATATTCCATGCTTATTTTGCTTCACCCTGCAGCAAGTTGTTGAACTAATCAACTTTGAAGAGCTCTCGAATATGAGGATCCACGAAAACTCCCTCTTTAATCTTTGACTCGCTGAGTCGAGGGAATTTTTCATGCAGGTATCTGAAAACTGTCGAAGTCAGGTCCATAGCGTTCACGTTGTCAAATCTAGTTTGATGTGAAAGGGTGGTAGCAGGATTTTTTGAGCCTCGACAAGAACTGGGTGCTGGATATTCTTCACTCCATCTGCTACATTTTGTAGTGCAGTTTCCTTGCCCAGCTATCCCACTCACATAAAAAACACGTGTTATGCCTCAGCTTTAAGCCTTGGCTATATATCTTATGTTCTTTGTATTCGTATACTGTATTTCTGTGTTTCAGTTGCAACAGCTCCATCTAGTGGCTGATTAGGCACACTTCTAGTTAGCACATATGTTAAAGGGGTTATCTCACTACAAGGATTGCTTTTTATGTTAAATATCTTGCAAAAACAAGTCATTTTTCAATATATGTCCATTAACAGTGTCCTACCTATTCCTAGATATTCCCTCTTGCATGGGCTGCATCAGCTCCTCAGGTTGCTATAGCTACAGACCTGTTATATCCCTCCTGATAGGCTGCCAGCACTGGTTGCTTTAGCTACAGACCAAGGCTTCTACTGCAGCCTAGTAGAAGCCAGTAAACACGCCCCTGAATTAAAAATGAAACCAAGAAAACAGGACTGAGGTAAGATGAATCAATGTAGCGAGACAACCCATTTAACTTTGTCCCAGTAAAGATGCCATTGCCATATCACATGACCTGCTAACATCATAGAGTCATTGTCATCCCCTCCTATCCAGAACCTACAGTTAGTATCACTGGTAAGGTTAAACTGCCATTCAGGGGTACACATTGCATAGTGTTGTATACTATGCCAATAGCTGTTGTTTACAGTTAGTTGTGCCCATGCTTATTGCAGACAGCACCCTCTATGTTTATGTGTCTGCACACACCCTCATCAGTAATGTATCTTATGCACATGTAAATATGCCTGCATTATCTTGGGTATACTTCATGTTTGCATGCTGTAACATCATAGTAAGTATATGTTTTGTATGTTCCACAGTTTTATTTATCCTAAGAAATAAAGTTGAAATACAGACACCGCTACTTGTCAATGCTTTAGGAAAGAGTTTAGCTGCCTGTCAACTGATGCTACACACACATAGGGAGGACAGAACAATGGGTGACATGTATGAATCTCGCCACGTCGGGGCGCACCTTTCCGCCGGTTTTTCCGGCGAAATCTGCGCCTGATTTATGTCGGCACTGGGGCGCGCTCATACATCGCCAGTGTTTGAGGCACAGTGCGGGACTTAGGCGCAGTGCGGCGCTGCACCTATGATTCGCCGCCCGCGGTAGTGCACTCATACATGCGGGTAAAAGTTCCCTGCACCTCGCCAGTGTGTGGGGCACAGTGCGGGGACATGGGCGCAGTGCGGGACTGCGCCTCACATGTATTCCCGTGCGAGACAGGCTGGAGAACAGCGAGAAATCATTAGAGATGTCCGTGCGGAGTACGAATAAAAAAATCGCCTTTATAAAGGCGGAAAGCATTCTCAGAAAAATAGCTCAAACCTCAAAAATAAAAAATACATTAATAAAATCACTTTCCAAAAATCTAGAACGGTGCTACATCAAGAATTCGGATATTGGAAATTGCCGGGAAATACATTTAATTCAAATTCTGAAAGCTATTCTCATTGGTCGGCAGAAAACCAGCCAATCAAAATTTAGGAGCGACAGTGAACCATTAAAAACCTATGGAGAACTATTGACCAATCAGAATCAAAGGCGGGAAGTTCAAAATACAGTAAAAATGCTAAAAATGAGCTGATAGGTTGAGCTCGCGGTGGCTTGGCTATCGCAGCCAATCAGAGCGCGAGCTACTTCTCCCATTGTAGTCTAGGGAGAGATGGGCGCAATGCAATATCGGATCTCAGTGCCGTGCGGCATGGAGTATGAATAAAAAAACATTTTTTTTAAAATTGTAAAATATTCTCTGAAAAAGAGCTAAAAACCTTCTATAAAACATAAATTCAATTAAATCCCGAACAACGCGTTTGTCGCCGATACCGGCGCTACATGGGGAATTGCAATAGAGGAGAATTGCCGGGAAATAAAGTATTTCAAATTCTGTAAGCTTTTTCTCATTGGTCAGCATAAACCAGCCAATCAGAATAGGAGCGAAAAGCCCCAAATTATAAGCTATGGAGGGAAATTGACCAATCAGAATAGGAGCGACAAAGACCCATTATAAGCTACGGAGAAGTTTTGACCAATCAAAATCAAAGGCGGGACAGTTCAAAAGACAGTAAAAATAAAAAAGAGCTGATTGGCTGAGCTAGCGGTTGGCTTGCCTATCCCAGCCAATCAGTGCGCGAGCTACTTCTCCCATTATAGTCTATGGAGAGATCGGCGCAATTGCAATCTCGGCTCTCAGCGCCGTGCGGCATGGAGTATGACTAAAAAAAACATTTTTATAAATGTAAAAATATTCTCTAAAAAAGAGCTCAAACAATCTATAAACATAAATCAATTCAATCCCGAACAAACGCGTTTGTCGCCGAGACGGCGCTACATAGGGAATTGCAATTTAGAGATACTTGCCGGGAAATCCCAGAAATTCAAATTGTTTAAGCTCTTCTCATTGGTCCCCATAAACCAGCCAATCTGAATAGGAGCTACAGGGCCCATTCAAACCTATGGAGGAGAATTGACCAATTCAGAATAGGAGCGACAGTGGCCCATTCTAACCTATGGAGAAAAATTGCCCAAAATCATATTCAAAGGCGGGACAGTTAAAAAGACAGTAAAAAGGCAGAAAAGAGCTGATTATTGAAGCGGCGGGGGCTCGTCCAGCTTAGCCAATCAGAGCGCGAGCTACTTTCTCATAGAGTTCTATGGGAAAAGAAATGCGAGCGAGCTCTGTTGTGATTGGCTAAGTTAAAAGAGGCCGGTTATTTGGCCCAATGGGAGAGCGAGCGACGCTCCTATGGGTTTTCTAATGCAATCTGAAATAAAAATGTACATGGCCGAAATCAAATGATAAGACTACAGAAGTTGTCCCGATGTGTATATAAAATGAATAATAATATGGGGGTAAATATAAAAAAATATTAATTCAATAACATCAGGTTTATTTCTTTATTTTTGTTAGCCTAGGATCAATAGTATGGGTGTAACCAAAATAAAGAAATGGATACAAACTAAACACTAACGTGATTCAGAAAGGTCCTTTAAAAAAGCGCCGCGTAGAACGGGAATCAACTACTTCCAGTATGTGAGTGTGGATTTGTTTCTTTATTAAAATAGATAATTACAGGTAACGCATTTCGCAGGCACCTCTGACCTGCTTCCTCAGACCATGGATACAGAACTATGACACTCATTTTATACTTCTCATGAAGAAGAGGTGGGCGAAGAGACCTAATGACATCACTCAAACACCTCATTCAGATTGATACAATTTGCCAACATAATACAACTCATTATCTTTGTTTAACTTATTTAATACAATACCTACAATAATATTATAATAATAATAATAATATCTTATAATAATATTATTAAATATACCTTTCTGAAGACCGAAAATGTATATATAAAACCGATACAACAACCTTAAAAAAAATATTAAAAAAAAATTCATTCATAATTTCCTTGAACCTCAAAATTAGACCACGAGGCCTGAGAGTATTGAGACGATAAATCCAGTAAATTTCACGTGTGGATAATGTTTTTTGCCTGTCCCTAACATCTATCCCTATATGCTCGATAGGCTGGATGGTAAACTTTGGCTCCAGTCCGGGGTGTACCCCGACGAAGTGTCGAGGAAGACTGTATAATAATTTTTGATGGTTTACATTGTATCTATGATTGACAGTTCTACTCGACAGCTCGTCGAGGTCTTACCCACGTACTGGATGCCACAAAAACATGTGATTAAATATACAACATAAGACGAGGCAACTGTTAACTTCTCGGATATTAGAAAAACTTCTCCAGTGGACTGCGACCTGAAGACTCTGTCACATACCAGCATAGCACAACATTTACACTGTCGATGATTGCACCTAAAAGATCCCTTCTCCTTTTACTTAACGGAATCTTTCCCAATTTCCTTATTAAATTGTCTAAGTCTAGAAGGTGCTATAGTGCTTTTGATTGTATTTGCCCTTCTATATATACATCGAGGAGCGCTTGGTAAAATAGGTTTTAATACTGGGTCTAACAGTAACACATTCCAATGTTTACATAGAATATTTTTAAAAACTTTAAATTGAGTATTATGTGTTGTAATGAAATTAAAATCATATTCCGTATTACTCAATTTTGCTTTGGCTGTTCTTTTAAAATTCAACAATTCATCCTGAGAATAATTATTTGCTTTTTCTTTAGCTTCTATCAATAATTTTTTGGGATACTTTTTTTGCAAAAATTTTTTTGACAAAATATCTGCTTGTATGTTAAAATCTGCATCTTTGGTGCAATTTTTTCTAATCCTCCTGTATTGCCCAAATGGGATGTTACGCACCCAGCTTCTTTGGTGGTTTGAGGTGAATGTCAAATAATTATTTGAATCAGTTTTTTTTAAAAAAGGTACTTGATATTATTTGGTTTCCCTCTATTTTCAAAAAAAGATCCAAAAATACTATTTCCGACTTATTGATGGTTTTCGTAAATGTTATACCCCAATTGGTGTGATTCAGGAAGTCTACAAACTGTTCAAAAGACTGAACATTTCCCTTCCATATAAAAAAGAGATCATCAATAAACCTCTTAAAATATACTATACATTGTCTAAAAGGATTGAAATCACCTATAATAAAATTTGACTCGAAGACGCCCATAAAAAGGTTGGCAAAGGATGGGGCTACCCTCGTCCCCATCGCAGTGCCAACCTTCTGGTGATAATGGGCGTCTCCGAACTCAAAATAATTATTTTTTAAAATGATCTCCAAGCCATCCAATAAAAAATTCTTAAAAGCCTCTGTAAAATTTAAATCCTGACATAAAAAACTCCTAATACATTCAATACCTTTCTGATGTTCAATATTTGAATATAAGGACGTTATGTCTAATGTACAGAATAAATAATCCTGGCACCATTCTCGACCAATCAGGTCGCGTAAGACTGAATCTGAATCCTTAATATAACTATCCAATTTTCCAACATAAGGCTGTAAATACAAATCTATATAGTGCGACAAATTGGACAATGTAGAATTTATGCCTGAAATTATAGGCCTTCCCGGAGGGTCTGTAGTGGATTTATGGATCTTTGGAAGATGGTAATAGAAAGGCCTGGATGGATTTTTAATAATTAAAAATAAATTCTCTTCTTTATTTATTATACCTTTGTCGAAAGCTTCAGTAATAAACTTTACATATTTCTTTTCTAACTCCTCATATACCTCTACAGACACCGTTTGATAATAAAACGTGTCTCCTAAAATATTATCTGCTTCTTTTTTCTAATCATCAAAATTTTGCACCACTACCGCCCCCCCTTGTCAGCACTACGAATAACTATTTCTTTATTTTTAGAAAGAGATCTCATTGCTTTAAATTCACCCGATGACATATTTGGGTGATCGATAATATTTTTGTTTTTATTTTTATTTTTGTTTATATTTTTATTTTTCTTTAATTTCCTGAGATCTTCTAATACTAAATCGTGGAAGACTGGAATGTGATTACCCTGTGCATTTGTAGGATAAAATCTTGACCGAGGCTTAACTAAAATAGGTCTTATTTCTTCTTTTCCGTCATCATTTTTATCACCTTTTTTATCATCAGTACCTATAATGTCCTTATTTGCATTTCCCCTAGTCTGTTCTTCATTATTAGATTTATTTTTACTAAAAAAACGTTTCAAAGTCAACTTTCTAACAAATCTTTGAAAATCCTTGAAAACCGTAAAATCATCCATTTGATTATCTGGTGAAAAACCTAAACCTTTTTGTAACACTTTTATTTCTAAAGGTTTAAGTTTATATTGTGATAAATTTTAAATTTTTATCAACCCTTTGAGATCATCTTTATTTATTTTCTTTTTCATTTTAATTTTGCATTTCTTTAAAAGGTTATATCTAATTTGGTGCATTTTTCGGCTGTTCTTATCCCTACAGCCTCTTCTTCGAATTTTCGTTTCCTGACTGAAGTGACTAATTGTGATATCAGGTGCTCCTCTACTGTATTGTGAATCGTGAGTGGTGGGTTCAATTCTAAAAAAGAAGAACTACTTTGTGATATACCCTTTACCTGTGTCTCTATCTCTAGGATGTTGTTTTCAATATTTGGATTTCCATTCAAAGATGGAAGCACTAACGTGGGTGGAATGTGGTCCATCAAAGACGAACCACATACAACCGTTCCACTTGGAGGTAACAATATACTTATATCCTCTCCAGTTATGGGGACGGTAGGTGGAATAATTCTTTAAAGATTTTGATCTTTCTGTATCAATAATGGATGATTTCCTAACATCATTGCTGATGTCGGGAGTGGTAACGTGGATGGAAGGAGATACACTGAATCATTAAACTTATCATCAGTAATTTATTCTCCATTTGTCAAATCCAATATAGGACTTTTAGTTAACTCTCTATTGTCTTTCAAAATTTTTAATCTAAAATCATTCATAACCGACTTATCCAGTGGGTTGACTTCAGAAGGTAATTTATCCTGTCTAATAATCACTTGCCTATTGATATCTCTACTGTTTCTATCATTTTTATTGCTAGTAAACTTATTATTATTATTACGTACCCAATTTGAGTTATGAAACCATCACGGACTTTCGCTGGTAGACTTTCTGTAGAAGAAGTTCTACTCTTTTTTCTATCCCGTGTAAACTTTCCCCGGGTATCCATATTAGATGAAATGTTCCTATTATTATATAATCCTGATTTTACTACCTCGTTGTATAACTTGGGGCGAACTACTAAATCCTTCGCTGGTAATGAATCTCCAGAATCTAAATTATCTGGCTTATCAGCTATTTATTCTTCCTTTCTTGTGGTATAACTACTAGGACCATCTCTACTGATTTTGTCTCTATTGAATTTATGTATTTCTTTATTTATAGTGTCCAATTCGTTCTTTTTTAAATTGTTCACTATTTTCTTTTCAATCTGTATATACTCAGGATGTGATGAATATTCCGAAAAAGATGTTAATATATTTTCTATCTCAGCAGAGACTAATTGGCAATTCTTATTTCTTTTTTCTACTAAGAATGTCATAAGCTGTATAGAGCAGTTTTTTTAACGTTTCAAACCAGACCTTATCAAAATCCGAATCTTTCGAATAAAAAGGAGAAGGCTTATATATCTGCAGGCCCTTGGGAACAATTTTTTCTCCTATATACATCAATAAAAACTTATAATCAATAAATATAAAATTCACAGACAAAAGAGATTTCTATACTAATCGAGAAAATTCATAAAACATTTGAGTTTGTTCCTCCGTATATGTTTTCTCTGATGGTTTACTCACAGACTCTTGGCGTTGGATGTAGGAGCCTGTTACCAATCTTTCCAAAAGTTGGTCTCTAGAGTTATGTCTGCTATTGAGATAATCCATATTTCCTTCAGACAAAATATAACTTCCTTGATATCTAGAATGGACCCAGACTTCCTTCCTCCTCCTTTCTTGAAGAAATACTCCAGTAGAGGAAATATATGCAAAAAATCAAACAAAACAAAACAAAAATAGTGTAATATTATCACTGGATGGCTATATAAAAAACCAATAGGTGCTTCTCACCTTCTAAGGCTGTAAAAATGTACAGCTCATGTATTCATTTTCAACAAAAATCTTTATATCTGGCTTCACCAATATGCTGCCTTTTCCTTCTTGCTCCTGGCCGTAGCGAGGGTATGCAAATCAATAATTGAATTCAAAACATCGGAGAGGACATTCCTCCGGCATGTATAGAAAAGAATAGAAACAAGCGCACTAATGAAGCCCGGACAATACAAATGAATAATGAATAATGAATAATGAAAAGAAATAAACCTGATTTTATTGATTTAATTTTTTTTTTCGTTACCCCCATATTATTATTCATTTTATATACACATCGGGACAACTTCTGTAGTCTTATCATTTAATTTCGGCCAGGTACATTTTTATTTCAGATTGCATTAGAAAATCCATAGGAGCGTAGCTCGCTCTCCAATTTGTCCAAATAACCGCGCCTCTTTTAACTTAGCCAATCACAAACAGAGCTCGCTCTGCAATTCTTTTCCCATATAACTCTATGAGAAAGTAGCTCGCGCTCTGATTGGCTAAGCTGGACGAGCCCCACCGCTTCAACCAATCAGCTCTTTTCTGCCTATTTACTGTTTTTTGAACTGTCCCGCCTGTTAGAATGGGCCACTGTCGCTCCTATTCTGATTGGTCAATTCTCCTCCATAGGTTAGAATGGGCCACTGTCGCTCCTATTCTGATTGGCTGGTTTATGGCGACCAATGAGAAGAGCTTAAACAATTTGAATTACTGTATTTCCCGGCAAGTCTCTCTATTGCAATTCCTTATGTAGCGCCGGTCTCGGCGACAAACGCGTTGTTCGGGATTTAACTGATTTATTTTTAGAGAAGGTTTCAGCTCTTTATCTGATAATGATTTACACTTAATAAAAATGAGTTTTTTATTCATACTCCATGCCGCACGGCGCTGAGCGCCGAGATTGCATTGCGCCCATCTCTCCATAGACTACAATGGGAGAAGTAGCTCGCGCTCTGATTGGCTGGGATAGGCAAGCCACCGCTAGCTCAGCCAATCAGCTCTTTTCTGTATTTTTACTGTCTTTTGAACTGTCCCGCCTTTGATTTTGATTGGTCAAAACTTCTCCATAGCTTATAATGGGTCTTTGTCGCTCCTATTCTGATTGGTCAATATTCCTCCATAGGATATAATGGGTCTTTGTCGCTCCTATTCTGATTGGCTGGTTCATGCCGACCAATGAGAATAGCTTACAGAATTTGAATTACTGTATTTCCCGGCAATTCTCTATATCCCAATTCCTTATGTAGCGCCGGTCTCGGCGACAAACGCGTTGTTCGGGATCGAATTGATTTATGTTTATAGAAGGTTTCAGCTCTTTTTCAGAGGATATTTTACAACTAATAAAAAATGTTTTTTTTATTCATACTCCATGCCGCACGGCGCTGAGCGCCGAGGTTGCATTGCGCACATCTCCCCATAGACTACAATGGGAGAAGTAGCTCGCGCTCTGATCGGCTGGTATAACCACGCCCCCGCTAGCTCAGCCAATCAGCTCATTTTTACTGTATTTTGAACTGTCCCGCCTTTGATTTTGATTGGTTCAAACTTCTCCATAGGTTATAATGGGTCCCTGTCGCTCCTATTCTGATTGGCCGAGATAGCCAAGCCCCCGCTAGCTCAGCCAATCAGCTCTTTTCTGCATTTTTACTGTATTTTGAACTGTCCCGCCTTTGATTCTGATTGGTCAATAGTTCTCCATAGGTTTTAATGGTTCACTGTCGCTCCTATTCTGATTGGCTGGTTTATGCCGACCATTGAAAATAGCTTTCAGAATTTGAATTACTGTATTTCCCGGCAATTTCCAATATCCTAATTCTTGATATTGCGCCGTTCTAGATTTTTGGAAAGTGATTTTTTTTTTAAATATTTTTTTATTTTTGAGGTTGAGCTCTTTTCTGACAATGTTTTCCGCCTTTATAAAGGCGATTTTTTTTGGAATCATACTCCATGCTGCACGGAGCGGAGCGCCGAGATTTCTCTTGCGATCTTCTATATGCTTCCTCGCATGTTCCGTTCTTGCTTCACTTTGCTGCCACCGGAGCATTTAGACCAAAATAAACTAGGTCTGACTGTCGGAGCTGCCGAGCACTGCATTGCGCCGCGCTTTGGCGAGCTGCCATCGTACATGCCTCGTGGTTTTCGAGTGCGCCGCGTCCCGCCCCGGAACGCCTACCCCGCGCCCACACCGCGCCCATTGCCCGCCCCTTCATGCGGGGCGCAGCTGAAAGTGGCGAACGCTGCGCCTAACACTGCATCCCTGCATCCGACAGAAGGATTCGGGCCGGGAGTCGCAGTTTACTCCTAAAAACAGGCGAAAAGCCCCTTCATACATGTGGCCCAATATGTGTTTTGTGTATCCCTGCTGCAGTCTCGTTAAAAGGGCAACTACCTTAGAGTCACTACAGAGGTGTCAGTTATACTTTTTATGCTCAATGGAATTCAGCAGCTGCTTTAAGTTATCATAGTCTCTTTAATGTGGATCCATGCACTACTCAAATAGATCGCAAACAGTTTTTCAATTGTGCAAAAGCACAACCTTGTTTTGGATTTGACAAAGGCATTAGTGTTCTGTATTGTAACTAAATGAATAAAATAATAACACTTTTATTTAATTAACTTAAACTGTATCCCATAAAGTCTGAAATATTTTAAATGCTCAACCTTTTTGCCTGGGCTTTATACAGTATGCTGCTGGCATCAGCTTACTTCAGTAGCCACCTGGCAGTAGTACTGAATTGCATCAGAAAATTATGCAATAAACTCTGGATGTCGTGTGCATGATGGTATTATGCAATGTGATGTAATATTACATCATTCTAGGATTATTTAGGATGTTGTTACAGTCCTATTTGATAAATTTACACGGTGAAACATAGAAAATTAACTATATCAAACATTTTCAAAATGAAAGCCAATACATTTTTTTCATGATCATATTCATGTTCAGCACACCAGGATACTTCAGATTAGGTCCTTTTAAAGGCTAAAACCAGGAAGTAACAACGTTTTTCTTTCTTTAACAGTTGAACAGGAATATACTGTACACCACACTTTACTTTTAGCGCTTCTAGTGGGGGTTCACTGGAAGCCAGGTGCTACAGTCTCTGAAATTCTGACACATACTTCGGCGTTTAGCCTGTGGGATAGAAGTCTTACTCTCTATCCATGCTCCAACCATCAATGTGACTGCTTCTTCCAGTTGTCTTTCCGGTTAAGCTACGGTGAGAGGAAACAGATGGGTAAACGTGGCTACATTTACAACCAGGAGGTTTCCTGTCTGCTAAAACACTGGCTCCTCTATCTCTTTCAGTTACATACTGACTGACTCCTACTTCCCAGTCTTTTTTCTTTCTGGAAACCCTCGCCCTTTCTTCAGATCTCTCTTCTCAGGTGGCCCATAGTGCTCAAATTCCTTACTGCGGTGGTTATCTCTACACTCCAATGAGCGCAGTCCTTTGGGGCTGTTACTCTTACATTATTTCCATTTAAGGTTACTTCAGGTCCTACCTGTCATAGGTAACTCTAATATTTCGATGGACAAGATGTTATTTCAGATGGAAGTGAACAACAATGCCAAAGGACCAGAAGCATTGGGAAACGGGTAAGATAGCCTATTCAAACCCTGTAAAAAAAAGCCTTATATATTATCAGTTATATTGCCAAAAATGGATTTGGCCTGAATCGAATCAAAACTATTAGTATCAGATCGAATTTGACTTTGACCTGAATCTGAAATGTAAAATGAACTATTATAGTCTTGTTACTAAAATAAAATACCATACAGAATACAGCATCTTAGCCCTTGGTATGTTATAAAAAGTGACACTAACAGAAGAGTTGTTTTAAGTCAACAAGCACTTTGGGGCGACATGTTTGAACCTGGCGCCAACTCACCAGATCTTTTTTTAATAGTGTAAGATCCAACAGTATGTGTCAAAGAGTGTTAGTGTAACCAAACTTTGGCGCATTCTTGGTGCATTTTTGACACATTTATAAGTATTGTGTCTGGTGCAAAATGTGCCGAGTTTTTGTTTCTGACTGTTCATTCGTCTATAGAACAAGGCTACAACAGTTTTTTGCTCAAAGTATGCCAGAAAACTGGTGCAGCCCTGTTCATACATGTCATCCTTTGTTTTTAGTTCACATGTGTCATGATTACGCCGGGCAGAACCTCTACGTCTGACTTTGGTTGCCGATCACGGCCACTGCAACCAAAGCTGCGGCTTCGTCCATGATACCTTTCCCAGTGTGAACTCTGTCTTCTAGCTCTGTATGCTTAATTGATTCCTGGCCAACGCCCATGGCCAGGAATCTTCCAGCACTTTTTGGGTTAACCTGTTCCTTCTTTGATGGACATTCTATTCACCTATCACCTCTGCTCTACCTTCTCCTGTTTCCTACATAAGGACTCGGCTTCCTCTCTTCCTTGCCTGCTATACGGTTTCACTTCTGCCTATAGTTTGCCTGTTTTCTGCGTGGATTATTCTGTGTTTTTTTTATCTTGGCTTGGACTATTGTTACTCCTCTGTTACCTGATTCTGTACTGCGTTACCGTTCATTGCTGACCTTGCCTGTCTGACCCTCTCTGTTTGTTCTATGTTTGTTTGTCTACGTCTTGTGTCTCACTTTGCTCAGAGTAGTGCTCAGTCTTCTGGTTGGGGCTGACCTATTAAAGAGTTGACTACCTCAAGAGGCAGGAACAGGGGTTGGGACCAGCGTCAGGGCCTCACTCCATCTGTGTCTTCTTGTGCGTTCCTGACTGTCACTAACAACATGCACCTGCTCCTCTATTTTATTTCTATATCTGATGTGCTAGCTCCAGTAGGTGTTGCATCTCATCACATAATAAAAAATGGATTTAAAGAATGTTTCAAAGTAGGTAGTGCTGGGATGTACCTAGAATGCTTAAACAGCGGGGATCGTGTCAATGTGACCTCTGATGATTGCTAGGATTGTAATTAAGTTCCATGATGGTTGGCTACTGGGCTCTAAAAGTGGGGCCACCAAGAGATGAAATATATGCTCCTTAGCATGGTTGCCATTTCATTCTAGTTATTGCCAGATGTAGCAAAGTTTATTTGACAGTGATAACTTACTGCACTGTGTTATCTGATGTAAGATCACAACAAGAGACAATAGAAAGCACTGAGAAATTTGAGATATTATTCTGGCCCAAAATATCATAATGAGTTAATTGTGAAGCTTTGCTACCTCTGTAGAATTGACATTGCTGTCCTACTTTAGTGATACGCCACTGGTTTCTTTGCTGAAATAATCTCTTTAGGTTCTATTGCAGTGAAATTGAACTGCTTATTAATGCTTGGAGATGCACACTCTTAATGTGCTCTTATGTAGACAGAGGTATTGATTTTATTCTAGTAAAATTAAAAATAAGTTGCTGTAGTCAACCTGGCTTCTTATGCTATGCTGTGCCAGCAAGTACAGCAGGAGATGTTAGTCCTACAAGCTGTCATTGGATTTCCAATATGAGGGCGTGTAAATTAGTGCTGTTATTCTGACTAGTCTCTTCAAAACAATTGCTTGCTAATCATGACCACAGCATTTTGTACCTGGAGAATGTTGTAATATCCTTCATTCTACACTGCATCATTATCTCCTCTGGTGTTTTACCACTTAATTATAAATAATGTTTTATTACATTGTGTTATAGTAAAAGAACAGACCGTACAGATTTAATAAGATAACACATTGACTGCATAAAACTAGAAATTACATTTCTGCTTACTTGTGAAACCTTATCCTTGACTTACAGCTTTATATCTTGCTGTAATAGTATACTAACGTGATCTATAGATGTGTTCAATAAAACCTAAATCTCTCAAATTTAAATAGGTATAAATCCCTGTATTTAATGCCATCCCACCCCTCTAGGTGTATGCCATTTTTGGTTGTTTATATTTTCATTTACATACTTTATAATTTCTTGGCTGATTTCTTTTTCCAATAAAGAGCTCCAAATCCCTTTAATCCCTTACCGCCACAGACAGTTTTGACATTTTTTAAATCTGACATGTGATACTTTGGGAGACTTGTATGAAAGAAGGCGCTTCGAAGTGAATTACCGCATCTCGTTTTCAGCGTATAATGCACCTGAATTTATGAAAGTGGTTTGTGTGCGGTTATAAATGGCATCTAAAGTTCGACATGCCTTGCCTATGGTGCATTACGGAACTTAGGCGCATTGGTAATGCGCCAAACATGTATAAAGGTTATAGATAGGCTGGAAATAAAATAAAAGTAATTAGAATAACATGTCAATGAATAGAAACTATGGTAATGATCCTGCTTGGTGGACCACAGGTCCCAGCAAGACCTGTGCTGTGCTGGCTCTTGGCATATGTAGAATAAAAAGTGAGAGCAGCAAAAATAAATTAAAAATTTAATATAGTAAAAATTTTGAACACCAACATCAGTGGGTTATTTAATTAAAAATTAGTTAGTCGAGGGACGGAGGCAAAAGGTACGGTACACAGTAGACAAACAAGATACTCAGGAACTCTTCCTCTCAAGGCACAGGGCACTATCGATTCGGCAAGGTGCTAGGGAAGAGGCAGGGCTTAAAAAGGGTCAGTGCCCGGTGAAACCAATTACTGGCACTCTGTCCCTTTAAATTTGACAGGAGTACCATGCGCGCCCTACGGGGCGGGCGCGCACCCGGATGGCAGCAGGATCGCGCGACAGGACGAGAACAGGAGCGTGGTGAGGTAAGTGGCTGTCAGAGCTGCGGGCGCGTTCGCAGCCCGAGTACCGGGCTGTGGCGCCGGCCACTGCTGGGGACGCTGCAGAGGAGTGGGTGTGCCTGCGATCCGACACGGGGATTGCAGGGACTTCCGTAACAGTACCCCCCCCCCTCGGCCTTCCCCTTTTTCTGGCCTGCATAAATTTAAACAAGAGACCCCGGTCCAGGATGTTCTCCTCCGGCTCCCACGACCTTTCCTCCGGCCCAAACTCCTTGCGGATGAATCCTTTTTGTAAATTCTCCTCAATGTAGGCCGACATCGCCTGAGTCTCAGGTACGGAGAGTGGGTAGACCCTACCCCGGGGTGGCTGGTCCCGGGCAGAAGGTTTATAGGGTAAGGATGATGAGGAGGAAGTGACTCTGCTTGCTTCTCAGAGAAGACATCCTGAAAATCTTGATACGGTTGCGGCAGGCCAGATAGCGGCTTGAGACCCCAACGCAAAACTTCACCCATCTTCCAGTCGAGCATAGGGGCGTGACGCTGCAGCCAAGGAAGCCTCAGGAGAACAGCCGAGGAAGAACGGAGTAGCAAGCAGAATGCGATCCTCTCCCTGTGCAAAGCTCCTACTTGAAGGACCATCGGTTCGGTCCGGAAGAGGATGGAGTCACTCAATAGCTCACCACTGACGCACGAGATGACCAAGGGTTGGTCTAAGCAGACCACCGAGAGACGATACTTCACCAAAGCAGCATCCATAAAGTTCCCGGCAGATCCGGAATCCAAGAAGGTAGCCACTTGGAACGAGACATCAGAATTGGATGTGACCAGGACTGGCAGCATGAGCCATGGAGAGGAATTGCTCACACCTAGAGACACCTTTCCCACGAAGCCTAGGTGTGTGCGTTTCCCGGACGTTGCGGAGGGAGCGTACAACCCCTGAGAAGATGTTCGGGGCTGCCGCAGTAGAGGCACAAGTTCTCCTCACATCGCCGCGTAAGTTCTTGCGGAGTCAGGTGGGCTCTGTCCACTTGCATAGCCTCCTCCATGGCAGGCTGCGAAGGAGGCAGTGGAGGCCGAAAAAACAACAGAGCAAGATGGGGTGGACGACGTGTTTGGACTGGTACACGCTCTTGACGGAGCTCCTCCCGGCTCTCCGAGAGACGGATGTCAATCCGGGTCGCCAGATGGATGAGCTCGCATAATGAAGACGGAGGGTCCCGGGTGGAGAGAGCATGCTTAATCTGGCTGGAGAGGCCCTTCTTGAACGTGGCGCACAACGCTGCATCGTTCCAAGCCAACTCCGATGCTAGTGTGCGGACTTGCACGGCGTAATCACCCACGGAGGAGTTCCCTTGCTGCAGGTTCAGTAAGGTGGTCTCGGCAGACGAAGCGCGGGCAGGCTCTTCGAAGACACTGCGGAACTCCTGCAGGAATGTCGCCAGATCAGCTGTGACCGGATTTCCTTGGTCCCAGAGTGGTGTCGCCCAGGCTAGGGCTTTTCCAGAGAGGAGACTGACCACAAAGGCCACCTTGGACCACCAGCCATAAGTTCCACGTGGAGGGAGCACTGGGTGATGAAGCCCCTGCAGGCCTTTGGGTCCCCATCAAACTTCAACGGCATGGACAACCGGAGTTTAGGGCCGGCGGACATCCCCGGAATGGTTGCCACGGGAGGAGCCACCGCAGCCGACTGCTGAATGGCGATGAGCTGCTGCATCATAGTAGACAGCTGTTAAGCTGCTGCGCTTGCTGCGCGATCTGCTTCGATTACTGGGCCACGATGGTGGTGATGTCAGAGACGCTCGGTAGAGGCACCTTGCCGGGATCTATGGCCAAATCCAACTGTAACGGTCAGTGGTAGTGCATTCCCTGGACCACCACAAGCGATGGTATAAGCCACGCTAGGGAGCGGAGTCTAAATAGGTCCGGTTTTCACCAGAGCCCGCCGCAAAGCGGGATGGACTTGCTGCGGCGGATTGCTACCAGGTCGCTATCCCTAACGTGACTTGCTTGCGGTGGAAGCCGAGGTGTTGCGCAGAACCAAATCGTTACACAGGCTCGTAGTCAGGGACAGGCACAAGGTCAGGACACGCGGCAATGGTTCGTAGGCGGGGACAGGCAGAAGGTCAGGACAGGCGACAATGGTTCGTGGTCAAAAGACGGAGGCAGAAGGACACAGTGGACAAACAAGATACTCAAGAACTCTTCCTCTCAAGACACAGGGCACTATAGATTCGGCAAGGTGCTAGGGAAGAGGCAGGGCTTAAATAGGGTCAGTGCCTGCGATCCGACATGGGGGTCGCAGGGACACCCGTAACAGTATGTATATATTACGAGTGTGGTGCGACTCGCCCTTATGCATATTAAAAAGTGTTGTCCTGCAAACAATGCACCTAACACATTTGTTTGGTGCATTATACATCACAGCCTGTTTACTTTTGGCTTATTTTATACCAGAAAAGGATGAAAAACCCTTTCATAAATGTCTCCCTTTATGTGAGAATAACACTTAACACTGTTACCTATCCATGTGATTCAGAGAATCTTTTCTCTTGATACATTGCGTTTTAAGTTAGTAAGAAATTTTGGTACATACAATCTTTGTTTATTTGTGAAAAATATCAAAATATTGTGACAATTTAGAAAAATTTGCAGTTTTCAAAGTTTAAAAATTTCTGCATGTAAGACAGACAGTTATTCTTCTCAAAATAGTTTATAACTATCATCTACCATATGTCTACTGTAGGT
This sequence comes from Phyllomedusa bahiana, assembly GCA_025379985.1. Taxonomy (NCBI): domain Eukaryota; kingdom Metazoa; phylum Chordata; class Amphibia; order Anura; family Hylidae; genus Phyllomedusa; species Phyllomedusa bahiana. Next base: position 69,840 of record JAODAL010009614.1, on the reverse strand, counting down.
TGGCATCATTTTTTAAATTTATTTATTTTTTTTTTTTTACGACGTTAAGGGGCTTAGAAATTTAGTAGTAATTTTTCATATTTTCAATTTTCAATTTGGCTTTGAGGGGCCTGTATGTTAGATACCCCCATAAATGACTGCATCTAAGAAACTACACTCCATAAAGTATTTAAAACAACATTTCGAAAGTTTGTTAACCCATTATATATTTCACAGAAATTAAAGCAAAGTGGAGGTGAAATTTCCAAATTTTACTTTTTTGTAACTCAACATTGATTCCCCCAATTCTGTTGTTTTTAGAGACATCCCATATGGGACTCTAGTGCGCTATTTGGCTCAACCACAAGCCTCAGAGTAGATGGAGCCACTATTGGATTTTTGGGTCTCAATTTTATTTAGGCACCATTTCAGGTTTTCGGACTCCCTAAGGTGCTAAAACTTAATAAACACCCCTAAAAAGATTCCGTATTGGAAACTACACCCCTTAAGGAATATATCCATGAGTGCAGTGACTATATTGACCCCACAGGTGTTTCACAAAATGTTTTAGCGTTAGGCTGTGAAAATGAAAAATATTATTTTTTTACAAAAATCTGTAATTGTAGCTAAAAATGTTTACCTTTTACAAGGAATCCTGCAAAAAAGCACCTCAAATGTTGTAACACAATTTATACCAAGTTCAGAAATACCCTCTATCTGGGTGTAAACTGCTGTTTGGGCGCATGGCAGGGCATACAAGGGAGGGAGCGCTATTTGGCTTTTGAAATGCAGATTTTGGTGGAGCCATGTCGCATCTGCAAAGCCCCCAAAGTACCAGAACAGGTGAAACCTTCCAGAAGTCATCTCATTTTGGATTTAACACCCCTCATAGATCTCATCTAGGGGTGTATTGTGCATTTTGGTCGCACAGGTGTTCCATAGTTTTTTTAGCATTGGGCCATGAAAATGGTGGGGATAAACCCAGTTCTGTCATTGTTTTATGGGTTTCAATTTTACAGTGTTTCCATGCGGTACAAATGATAGGATAACTTTACCATGCGGGTCGGTACAATTGCAGTGATATAAACTTTATATAGTTTTATATTTTTTTACTTTTACTCAATAGAAATAAGTTTATAAAAAATTTTGTTTTTATGTCATCATATTCTGATAGCTTAAACTTTTTTATTTTTCTGTATACAAAGCTGACTACAGGCTTGTTTTTTGCAGGATGTGTTGACATTTTTATTGGTACTACTATGGGGTGCATAGGATGCTTTGATCACTTTCTATTAAGGTTTTTGTGAGGCGTTTTGAACAAAATACAGAGATCCTAATAGTGTTTTTTTTTTACTTTTTACACCGGTCACCTTGCGGTATAAATGACATGCTAGCTTTACTCAGCAGGTCTATGGGATTACAGTGATATCCAATTTGTTGTTTTTTCATGTTTTACTGCTTTTACACAATAAAAACACTTTGATTCAAAAAGGAAAACATATTTTAGCATCGCCATAGTCTAAGAGCCATAACTTTTTTTTACTTTTCTGTGTATAGAGATGTTTCAGAACTTGTTTTTTGCGAAATGAGTTGTCATTTTTATTGGCATAATTTTGGAATTTTATGAGTTTTTGATCGCTTTTAAATCCATTTTTTGGAAGGCAGAGTGAAGGAAATATTGCTATCCTAGAAGTGTTTTTTTATTTTTAATAGGGCTTGCCATGCAGTATACCTGACAAGTTAGTTTTAATTAGGGGTTGATACGATTATGGCAATGCCCAATTTTTATAGTTTTTTTTATGTTGAAGCGGATTGAAAAATAGTGTTTTTATCATGTAAAACAATATTTATGCATCGTTATCTTCTGATAACCATAACATTTTTCTTTTTCTGTATACAGAGCTGTGTAAGGACTTTTTTTGTGACATGAACTGATATTTTAATTAATACTACTTTGGTGTTTATATGAGTTTTTGATCGCTTTTTATTACATTTTATGTGCTGAGGGATGAAAAAAAATTGCAATTCTGTGATAGTTTATTTTTTTAAGGCATTCACCGTGCATGTTAATTACCATGACAGATTTATAGGGTAGGTCGTTATCTATGCGGAGATACCAAATATGTATATTTTATTTATTTAGGATTTTTTGGGCGTGATTTTGCCATAGTGGACTTGTATCGGTGATCTTCAGATCACTGATACAACAGAGAGCCATACACAGCAGAACTGCTATCTGCTGGTCTCTATGGCAACTGTCACTCACAATGCCCGATCATGCCCACAGGGCACTGCCGGGTATGTTCAAATCACAGACAGAACAGAAGCTTTTGTAAAACTTCCAGGCTGTTAGGTAAGCAGCCAGTCACAGCTGCTGCTACAGAGACAGAATGAGCTCCCTCCTTCTGCATTTCCCTTACCTGCAGCGATCGCGATAGATTGCAAAAGCTAAGGGTTTAATCACCTGTGGCCGGAATGAGCTCCAGCCGCTGGTGATGCAGCACGAGGAGAGCTGTAATATATTGCTGGTCCCATGTCCCATGTATGTGATTTTATAGTTACTGATCACAAAGCAATGAAGAATTGTAGAAAAGTCTAAAAAGTAAAATCACTCATGGCGGCATAGTTTGTTCTACAGCACAAAATAATAAACCAAGTTTTCTAGAATCGCATGCTGTTGTACTGAAAATCCTATGAATATTGAAGGTTAGCAAGGTAGAATGTATTGTACTAGGATTGCAAACTATGTATGCTTGGTCACATTCTTTCTCGGGTACGTTAGGAGAACAAGACTGCATGTTCTTTGCAAAGATAAATGAAGAAAAGTCTTAGATTTGCAGAATAACATTTTTGGTATTATAGGTTCACTTATGATAGATTTTATAGATTTTCTGCATGCTATTCAAAAAAATGTATTGGTTGCTCATTAGCCATAAGCTTACTGCTTTAGCAATAAAGAGTGCCAAAAATACGTTTGTTGCTGTTACTAAGGAGCATCAAAATTAAATAGCATGCAGAAAAATCTCTGTGAAGTGGATCAGTCCCTTTAATATTGAAATAAAAAAAAAAAAAACTTAAATGTCATTTTTATTTAATGTAGTTTTTGAATGTATGTCTCCAGTTAATATAGTTGGCAAATAACTCAGGTGCCTTAAGTGCACTTGAACTAATTTCAGCTTTAAGGTTTTGGTACATTTTTCCTTCCTCTGTCTTTCAGCCATCATAATTCATAACTTCTTTATTTTCCTTCAGAGTAGCTGCATGAGACCTTGTATTTTGTAGCACTATTTGTAGTTTTTATTGGAACTTTTTGGACACATATTGCATTCAGTAACTTCCATTAATTTTAGGGGGGGGATGAAAAAAAAACAATTCCGTCATTATTTTTTGGTGTTTACTTTGTTTACACAACAAAAATGCTTTTTATGGAAAGATTTGTTTGGAAGAAATGTATTTGATGCTTATTTTTTATTCAAGTTGACTTGTTATTTTTGTTGACACCATCTTGGGGTCCATATGACATTTTTACTAGGTTTCATTTCATGCTTTTTGGAGTTAACATGAACAGAAAACAGCTGTTAGGCATTTAGGGCCACATGCATGAAAACTGTCTAGGTCTAAAACTCACTTTGTTGCCCATAGCAACCAATCAGAGTACCCCTCTCATTTTATATAGTGCTCTGAAAAATTAAGAGGGGCGCTCTGAATGGTTGCTAAGGGCAATAAAGTGAATTCTAGACCTAGACAGTTTTCATGTGGCCCTTAGTGCGTTTTACATCATTTTCATGTAGGATAAATACCATGTAAATTTTATAGTATAAGTCCTTGCAGATCTTGTGATACCAATTATTTGTAGGTTTTTTATTCATTTACTTTTTGTCAATAATAAAACATCATGTAAGAGACAACAGTTTGGTTTTACATCAATCGGTGACATCAAAACCAGGTGGCTATAAAAAGCACAAGGCCAGGGCTCTATGGTGTGACAGCCATGTGATAATAAAACTGTTGCTGACAAAGCTCATATCAGTTTGATAGCGACATCACTATTTCTTTGGCAAAATCATATGGCCATTGACACCTGTTCTTTCATCCACACGTGACTGCTATACCTGGGTTCACAGACTTAAAGGAGTTGTCTCACTACAAGGATTGCTGCTTTTTATGTTAAAGATCTTGTAAAAACAAGTCACTTTGCAATACGTTTCTATTAAAAGTGTCCTACCTATTCTGAGATATCCCCTCTTGTATGGGCTGCATCAGCTTCTCAGGTCGCTATAGCTACAGACCTGTTTGATCTCTCCTGATAGGCTGCCAGCACTGGTCGCTATAGCTACAGACCTGGTATCCTCAGTAGTTCATCACTGCAGACCAGTAGCAGCCAGTAAACATGCCTCTGAATTAAAAAATGAATCCGAGAAAACAGGACTGAGGTAAAATGAATCGATGTAGTGATACAATCCCTTTAAGCACAGAGGTTAGATTAGATGAGCAGGTGCTAATCATATTACTCCTTTCCAGAATAAAAACCCTATGGTTACGGATGTGGTAGTGGATCCGCTGGACCACCGCAAGCGATGGTGTAAGCCACGTCAGGGAGCGGAGTCTAAGTAGCACCCGGTATTCACCAGAGCCCGCCACAAAGCGGGATGGACTTGCTGCGGTGGGAAACTACCAGGTCGCTTCCACTGACGTGACTTGTTTGCGGTGGCAGCCAAGGGTGAGCATGGTACCAAGTTGTGAGGCGTAGACATAGTCGGGGATAAGCGGTAAGGTCAGGGCTGGCGGCAAAGGTTCGAGGTCAGGAGACGTAGCAAGAGGGTCAGAACAACGAAGAAGACTAGGACGCACTTAGGAACGCTTTCTCTAAAGGCTAGGGGCACAATAGATTCGGCAAGGAAGTGCCAGGGCGGAAACCTTATATAGGACCAGCGGCCAGCAATAACCAACTACTGGTGCGCTGGCACTTTAAATTTCAAAGAAGTACCGCGCGTGTGCACTAGGGGGGGCGAGCGCGCACTGCAGCCGGCAGAGAGCCACGTGGGGACAGGAACGTGGCAGGGTAAGTGGAAACGTTCGGGGGGGGCGAGCATGCCCGCGGCCTGACCTGCGGACCGCGGCGCTAATCGTCCCCGGAGCAGGGGGCCACGGGCCAGACACGGGTGCGCCCGCAGACCGACCCACGGCTGCGGGACCACCCGCGACACCTATGTGACCCTATCATGTGGCTCTTGAGTCCCCTCCATGTTGCTTTTTTGCTGTTAGTTTTAAAAATTGTAAGCAGTAGTGTCACCAGGGAAGTCATTACAAGGGTACTAGGTACCATGATCAAAACCTGATCACTGCCAGTTAACCATAGTGCAAAAGGAGTATCATTTGGCCATGTTTTTCGAGGGTTCTGCCTTTTACTATGAATTGTAGCAAAACATCATCTGACATATTTGAAAGTGGTTTACAGCCTACAAAAAATTGGGGAACCTTGGTTTACATGATGTGTTTTTACATCTTTAATTATTCAATGCTTTGAATGAGAACACATTAACATGGAGCTACCTCTATAACCCTCTGACTTTTATAATCTATTTCTAGAAACAAATAACCTTATTTGTGACCCTTATATCGTGTGGCTCATGAATCCTCCCCCTGTGGCTCTTCAGCTGTTCTAAGCACTAGTGTCACCAGGGATGTCCAAGTATTACTAGGGCATTACTAAAGCCCTTGGTACCATAATCAAATCTTTATCACTGCCAGTTAACCCTAGGGTAAAAGCAAGGGCATAACTAGAATCCATAGGGCCCCATAGCAAAATTGGGCCCCTATCACCTAATGATAGAAAACAGATAGAGCAACATAAGTAGTAACAATTAACGGTATAGGTAGTACTGTCATATATCACAGAGCCAACATAGTACTGATAGAGAGCAGAAAGCCAGAAACATGTTGCTCCCTTCAAAAAAGGCACAGTGGTCCTCATTAATGAAAACTGTCTAACATTAAAGCTATGTTCACACGTCTTAACTGCGGGACGTAATTACGCCCCGCAATTACGGCGTGTGGCCGGGGGCGGGAGCGGGGGCGGGGGCGGAGGGCCGGCACCTCGCCGGCCCATAGACTTGCATTACCAGCGGCGCGTATACGCCGCTGGTAATTCACATGTCACTTATCTCCCCCCGCGGCGTATTCGCCAAGCAGGGAGAGGAGACGTAATCATAGTTCTCTATGAGAAGTGTGGATTACCGTAATGACTGGGCCGTTTTCAGCCCGTAATTTGCGCACTCCGGCGCGTAATTACGGATCGAAATACGGCCTATTTTAAGCCGTGTGAACATGGTCTAAGACTGTTATTGTTGCCAACAGCAGCTAATCAGAGCTGACAGCAACCAATCAGAGCTCAGCTTTAATTTCTCCAAAGCAGTATAAAAAATGGAAGCTGAGCTCTGATTGGTTGCTATGAGAAACCAAGACAGCCTTACAGTTAGAGAGCTTTGAGAAATAAGGTCTATTGTTCTTGAACCTAAGTGGGCTTCGTCCACTTCTGGGCCCCATAGCAACTGCTATGGCTATAGTTATGGCTAAGTGTAAAAGCAATATCAAATAGCCATATTTTAATGGGTTCTTCACTTCTCCAATTTATTATCTGCCATATATATAAGTGACTCATGACATGCAAAAGTTTTAGGCCCTGGTTTTCTTTGTGTTTTTTAATATATACAGTTGAAACCAGAAGTTTACATACACTATATAAAAAGACACATATGCATGTTTTTCTCACTATCTGACATGAAATCAGAATAAACCTTCCCCATTTTAGGTCAGTTAGGAACCAACATTATTTATATTTGTCAAATACCAGAATAAAGACAGAGAAAGAATTTTTAAGGCATTTTTATTATTTTCTGCAAAGTCAAAGGTTTACATACATTTCATTAGTATTTGGTAGGATTACCCTTAAACTGTATTACTTAGGTCAAATGTTTTGGATATCCTTCCACAAGCTTCTCACAATAGTTGATAGGAATTTCTGCCCATTCCTCCTGACAGAACTGGTGAAACGGAGCCATGTTTGAAGGTCACCTTGCTTGCACCTGCCTTTTCAACTTTAACCATAAATTTTCAATAGGATTCAGTTCAGGGTTTTCTGATGGTCACTCCAAAACATTGAGTTGGTTATCTTCAAGCCACTTTGTAACCAGTTTGGCAGTATGATTCGGGTCATTGTCCATTTGAAACACCCATTTCCACCCAAGCTTTAACTTCCTGGCTGATGTCTTTAGATATTGCTTCAGTATTGTCACATAATCTTCTTTCCTCATGATGCCATCTATTTTTGTGAAGTGCACCAGTCCCTCCTGCAGCAGAATAACCCCACAACATGATGCTGCCACCTCCGTGTTTCACAGCTGGAATGGTGTTCTTTGGCTTCCAAGCTTCTCCCTTTTTCCTCCACATTTAACGATGGTCATTATGGCCAAACAGTTCAATTTTAGTTTTGTCAGACCACAGGACAGGTCTCCAAGAATGTAGGTCTTTGCTCTTGTTTGCATTTGCAAACATTAATCTAGCTTTTATATGTTTCTTTTGGAGTAACGGCTTCTTCCTGGCAGTGTGTTCTTTCAGCACATGTTGACACAGTACTCGTTTCACTGTGGATAATAAAACAATCTTACCAGCTTCCACCAGCATCTTCTCAAGCTGTTTTGCTTTTGTTCTTGTGTTGATATGCACATTTCGGACCAAAGCACATTAATCTCTGAGACACAGAGCCCATCTCCTTCCAGTGAGGTATGATAGTTGAACATTACCATCTTGTTTGTACTTGTGTATAATTGTTTGTACAGATGAACGAGGCACCTTCAGGTATCTGGAAATGGCACCCAAGGATGAACCAGACCTGTGCAAGTCCACGATTCTCTTTCTGAAGCAGTTTGTTTCTGGTGTGAATTAAAATACATCCACAGTTGTGTCTCTAATTAACTCATTTGTTACCAATAAACCTATCAGAAGCTTTCAAAGAAATTACATCATCATATGGACTGCCCCAAACTATTTAAAGTCATAGTAATCCTAGTGTATGTAAACTTTTGACCTTGCAGAAAGTAATAAAAATGCCTTAAAAAAATTGACTCATATTATTCTGCCATTTGGATAATATAAATAATTTTGGTTCCTAATTGACCTAAAACGGGGAAGGTTTATACTGATTTTATGTCAGATAGTGAGAAAAACATGCAGATGTGTCTTTTTATAAACTGTATGTAAACCTCTGGTTCAACTGTAAGTATTGATGTGCTTTGAGTGAGAGAAGATTACCATGGAGTTACCTCCTATATCCTTTTTACTTTTGTTGAGGTTTTACTTCCTATTTTATTACCGTATATACTTAAGTATAAGCCGAGTTTTTCAGCACAAAAAATGTGCTGAAAAATTCCCCCTCGGCTTATACTCGAGTCACTGTCTGCGCTCGGGCGCTGCGATGGCCCGTGCGCTGACAGGGACGCTTCAGTTATATGCGGCTTCTCAGGGAGCGCATATAACTGAAGGCCGAGTACCGCCGACAGTGTCCGGGCGCTGCGATGGCCCGGGCGCTGTCGGCTACCTCTTCTCCTGTATGCGACTTCTCCGGAGCGCATACAAGTGAACAGATACCACTGCGGAGCACAGAGCGAGCGCTCCGTGCTAAGCAGTGGACTCCGGGTGTCTGCGGCCGTCCGAAGTTTCCGGCACAGGCAGCGTGTGTCATCACGCTGCGTGCGCGGCCTGATGACATCACGCGCCTGTGCCAAGAAGATGCAGGACAGCGCGCGGGAGGCCGGACAGCGAGGAGGCAGAGCGGCGCGGGAGACGGATCAGCGGGGAGCCAGGTAAGTGGTTTTTTTTGTTTTAAAATGCTGCCTATGCCTGCCTATACCTGCCTAGCTGGCCTATACCTGACTATAACAACCTATACCTACCTATAACCTACCTAGATGGACTATACCTGCCTATAACCTACCTAGGGGGACTATGCCTGCCTATAACCTACCTAGGGGGACTATGCCTGCCTATTACCTACCTAGGGAACTTTACCTGCCTATAACCTACCTAGGGGACTATGCCTGCCTATAACCTACCTAGGGGACTTTACCTGCCTATAACCTACGTAGGGGGACTATGCCTCCCTATAACCTACCTACCTGGGTGGGACTATGCCTGCCTATAACCTACCTAGGGGGACTATGCCTGCCTATAACCTACCTAGGGGGACTATGCCTGCCATTAACCTACCTAAGGGGACTATGCCTGCCTATAACCTACCTAGGGGGACTATCCCTGCCTATAACCTACCTAGGGGGACTATGCCTCCCTATGCCACTAACCCGCTATAACCTACTAGGGGGACTATGCCTGCCTATAACCTACCTAGGGGGACTATGCCTGCCTATAACCTACCTAGGGGACTCTGTCTGCCTATAAACCTACCTAGGGGAACCTTATACCTGCCTTATACCGTAACCTACCTAGGGACTATGCCTGCCTATAACCTACCTAGGGGGACTATGCCTGCCTATAACCTACCTAGGGGACTATGCCTGCCTATAACCTACCTAGGGGGACTATGCCTTCCTATAACCTACCTAGGGGGACTATGCCGTCCTATAACTACCTGGGGGGACTATTCCTGCCTATAACCAACCTAGGGGACTATGCCTGCCTATAACCTACCTAGGGGGACTATGCCTGCCTATAACCTACCTAGGGGGACTATGCCTGCCTATAACGTCCTATAACCTGCCTATACCAGCCTATATCTGCCTATGGGGGACATTAAACTGCCTATACCAGCCTATATTTGCCTATGGGGGACATTAAACTGCCTATACCTGCCTATGTAATTTTATTGGTATCTATTTTTATTTTTAAAATTCACCAGTAGCCGCTGCATTTTCCACCCTAGGCTTATACTCGAGTCAATAAGCTTTCCCGGTTTTTGTGGCAATATACTCGGCTTATACTCGAGTATATACGGTAATTTGGAAAACAGATTGGGACTTGTGTAATACATTCATAAAAACAGGAATGTGAGAAGTGACAAATCCTAGTTACACACATTTCTAAAACTCTTGATAAATGTATGCTGTACTTTATACGTAACGGGGTATTTTAATGAATTTACAGAACAAAATGTTATTCTTTGTATCATGAAAGGTTGTATCAATTCCTAGTGGTTTTCAGCATTTTACAGTCTTTAAAAGAAGCATTCATTGTTCATTTCCAGGGTAAAAAATATGTATCATGGTTACACGACAGGATGATTTCACATTCTAAGGAATTGCTGTAGCTTTCAGTGCAGTACTGACAATCTGCAGCAATTTACAGTACAATACATGTGGATGATATTTTAGAAACCTAATCCACATGTAACAGAAAAAAATCTCTATCTGTAATATATTGAGGGCCTGCTGCAGATTTTCTAATCTGCAATAAATCAATTTTGTCACAGATTTTTAGTGCAAATGTAACTCCTTGTAACCCTTTGCAGCATGAGATCTAAGGACTATAATACAGTTACCTAAAACAGGTTGTTCTTATAACAAGCCAAGCAGCTGTGTGATTAGAACATGATCAAATATATACGCACCCTGTGACCAGTTTTACAGAAATACATTCAACCTATAAGCATACATTTGGAAAGTGGAAGGAAAATGTAGTACCTAACAGAAACCAATGCATACACATATTCAGTGGGTAAATAAGTATTTTATACACTAACGGCGACATGTCCCAACACGCCTATGCCAGTTTTTTGGTCTATTTTGCACCAAAACCACTTTTGACTCCATATTCTTGTTGTAAATGAACTGTCATACACCAAAACTAGGCACATTATACGCCGGGCACGAAAAGTTTGCAATGCGCCTAGATATGGTGCACTGTGCGCCCCCGTCGCACAATGCGCCTATTGAGGCGCATTACATGTTATGCATATCCGTTGGGCAATGCGCCTCGATAGGCGCATTACATATACTACCAATAATATGCTATGTGTCGCGAGTTGCGCAATGCGCCTTTTTTTTTATGCAACTCGCCTTTTTAGGTGCAATGCGCTATTTAAGGTGCATTAAGTTTTCTATGCAAGGTATACCTGATGCCAGATTTTTGGAAGGATCGGACTTTCGGGCACACTTTACACTGATTTAATGCGCCTGAAACTGGTGTGAAAACGCCACTTTTCTGACATCTCGCCCTAAATATTTGTCCACCTCCAACTAATGGTTTTCCAATTACAAATATAACGTACATATCATGGTTACATACCATGGGTAAAATAAGTATTTGATACACTGGCAATTTAGCAAGTTTTCCCACTTACAAAGAATGAAGAGGTCCGTAATTTTTGTGTAGGTACACTTCAACTGTGAGAGACAGAATCTAAAAAAGAATTCTGACTCTCACAGACCTGTTAGTTTTTCATTAATAAGCCCTCCTACTCTACACTCATTACTTATATTAATAACACCTGTTTGAACTAGTTACCTATATAAGTGAAAAAACTTGCAAAATCACCAGTGTATCAAATACTTATTTTTCCCACTGTAAAACATTCAGACTCCTTAAATAGGTGTCATCATTGGATTTAATTTTACGACTACAGCGCTGCCAGGCCAATTATCATGTTTTATAGATATGGATATAAAAGATAAAATTCTGTCTGCTTGCAAACACCATTTAAGGTACTAATGAACTTTCTGAATACTGTTGCATTATGGAGTTCTTTGTATAAGTAGTATGCCATAAGCTCCTAAGCTCCCTCTAGTGGTGTTTTTATGCACTCAGTATTTTATCATTTGACTCTATGTTTGAATATCAGATAAACTCTATGAACGATATCTCTAGAGCATCATAAGTAAGCTGAACTAATAGAAAAAATGTTTACATTTTAAAGTAGGAAATGTATTATAGATTTAGGGCAACATATATGTATGGAGCTGCACCAGTAGTCTGGCATCCTTTCAGCCCAAAAACTGATGCAGCCCTGTTCTCTAGAATTAATAATCAGGCGCACTCCAAATCAGGCGCCTGCAGCACTTTGTAATGCACCAGAGATCTTGGGGCGTTCTTGAGGAGTGTCGCACTACAACCGTATGATTCTACACATTTATGACGGGAGGACGGCAAAACTGGGCGTATTACTGCTGGAACAGGAAGACCAAGTTAAAAGTGGTCTACCTGAGTTCTCATTTTGGAGCTAGAAAGTGCCTAATTTATGACCTGTAGTACAACAGGTTAATAAATTCAGGCGCATTCTTGCTCGCAAAAAAATTGTCGTCTGGGCACCAATATACATACATGTCGCGCATAGTGTTTACGTGGTGACATGTTTAATGTAAGCTTACCTCGTGGATCACTAAGGTACATTTGGTTCTATTGGCCTAACAATTTGTTTTGCCTGTACCTAAACACAAATTATATTACTAACAGAAGATGAAACTATATTTTTTGTCTGTATAACATCTCCGTAGACCTATCAGAAAGAAATGAGTAAAGCCCATCAGAGCCTAATTAAATATTAACATAGACAAAAATGTTGCCTAAATTCTTTTGATAATTTCTGGGGTAGTCTTAAAATAGTCCTTTAAAATATATCAGCTTGACTGGCCTTCTTTTTACATTTTGCCTTGCATACCTTGCAAGAATTGAGACTATAAATCTGACCATTTCAACATTGACTTATATTTTCTACAAGTCATACAGGCAAAATACTATATGTCTTCTTTTATCATTGCTTCCATTCCACTTGAAGAACACTGGCATTGAGTCCTCTAACAGCATCGTCTATATAAATGTTTCTTGATTTTCAGCATATGAATAGTTGCTATTTCTCATTGTCTGATAGTTATATTTCTAATAGAAGACGACACGTGTAACCTTTTCAATACTGATTCATAAGGTTTTCTGGCCTAGCTGATGCCGCTAGTAATATTCTGATAGGACTATTGATTGTTATAACAAGTTCTCTTCAAAATATCATTGATGTAGCAGCTGCGGACTCCTGATGTAGCTGGCGGACATTAGACCTGTGAACACTTTCATTTCCCTCATAGTTTACTTGTCTAGCAACCAGGTGAGAGGCTATCTACTTGTTTACAAAAGTGTATTAACAAGAATCAATGTTTCCAGAAAAGATTTAGCCAACGTGAAGAATTCATTTGAACAGCTGTGCAAGTGAGGAATGAATTCTCAATTTTAGGCCTTGTAATTCATCCAGTTAGTCCCCTCATTGCCACTGATCCTCCGTGAGGTATGAAAAATAGACTTGAGATGGGTTGAAGGCAACAGATGGAATCTGGAATTGCTTTGATTACCATTCCAGTGCACTTTTGTAGCCAATTTTTCATGTCATACATTGTCTATTTTGTGTGTCTTCAGATGGCATTAAGCAAATTATGAACCACATAAAAAGAGCACCAACAAGCCCATGGATTACAAAGTTTAAACAAGAAGAGAGCCATTGTTTCTCCCTGGTTAAATAAGAAAACCTACAAGATACTTGGAGGTTATCAGATTTTACATATTATAAGATTTAGGTACAGTACACACTACAATTTGCAAAATATCTTTGATTGTAGAACTTTCTGTTTTCACTTGACCATCTTGGTTTTATAGTTCATTTGTTAGTACATACAGTACATTTATAGTAACTCATGTTTCTCACTTAGATATTGGAAGAGATAAATACAGATATAACTAGCGCTAAATAATCATTGAAGGTCTTGCTATTGGTGTGGGATTTGTAAGGGGTAGAATTATTAGAATTATTAGAATTCCTGTTCTTAGGTAGCAAACAGGCTTAATGGGGTCAGCACTGAGCCTTCCTCAGACTTCTTTTTCAAGACGGACAATCAGGCTTGGACTGGCCCACCGTGATACAGGGGAAAGCACTGGCGGGCCCCTGAGCATGTCAGACCTGGAGTTTCTTTTAAACTGCATATGCGTCCTTTGGAGGGGAGGAAAGGCAAGGAGAAAGAGAAAAAACAAAGAGGCAGAGTATAAGGGGTAAGTACAGTAGCTGTAGGGTGGGCCCCCAGACCCAACTTCACTGGTGGGCCCCAGAATTAACTCCACTGATGGGGCCCCCAAATGAAATTTCACTGTTGGGCTCTAAACACCCCAGTCAGACTGTTGACAATATTAAGCAGAGTTGATAACATTGAGAAAGTTATCTAATATACTAGAACTGACAAAAGGCAAGGGCCTAATTCCAAAAGAAGACCCAACCTCAATGTGAATTACTGTTCTGTCTTTAGAGATGTGCAGTCTGTAGCTACAATGACCTTAGCGTCACCATTGTATGGACTACTGCATTATGAACAGATAAAACTGTCCAGAAAGGTGTTAGAATGACCCTTTTTCAGGTCTCCTGCTCAGAAAGTAGTAATGATTCAACCATCTCAAACTCTTTCCCTAGTGCTAAACCATTCAGTCATGTATAAAAAGTAATGACAACCCATGGACAAACTTTTTTTTTGCATATTTGTAGCATACTGTTTGTGGGCATATGAACATTTGATCTTTATTTAAACAGTATTTGTAGATAAAGTGGGTTTAACCCAACAGAAAACTAATACAGTTATTTTATTAATTATATGACATTGTTATATTGTAATTGTATAACTTAGAGTCATTATGTAAAAAACGTATGCTTACTTAGGCATGTTCACTAGAATATCCACTAGCTACGATGGGGAAGAATTTAAGGTGGACCTTAAAAGGGCCAATGGTGCCTTTAGAGAAAGATAGTTTCCCAAGGAATTATTGCCCAGTAGGCTATATTCTGGTCAGTGTCCTTGAAGTCAGGGTTTGATAAAAGGAAGTAGTCGCCAGACAGAAGGTAAAAACTGATAAGCAGATGTGGGTCTATGTGAAGTAACACAGGTCAGGAAGAGGGTACTGTGAAGAGAATTAGAACTTGACATTAAGTCAAAGGGTTAAACACAATTATATCCCTATTAATACTGTGCTATCTTTAATTAAGAAAAGTGTGTAAAATGTTTATGGTACTGTTTTAAGAAACAGTGTACAGAAACTGCTGTACAGTTAACAACTAAAGGGGTTGTGTCATGTCGATGGAGGTATATTGAGTCCTAACTAGAACCCAGCCCACTGTCCCTGCCTAATTGGTGTGCTGCCCTAGGTGACAGACACCAACTGGGCGACAGTCCCTGCGCTGCTAGAGTGTTGGGTCCATCAGGAGAAGAAGAGTCAGGCAGTCCGGGTCAGTAACAAAGCAGAAACGTCAAGCCACAAATCAGAACCAAAGAGAAACCAGTAAACACGCCGGGGTCAAACACGAATGGGATTGAGGTACAAAATCAGAGGACTAGCCGATTTCAGTAAACAAGCCGGAGTCTGGTCTACGTATAAAGCAAACATGATACAAAGCACAGAAAAACAAGGCAGCCAGGAAAATATCACAGGTGCAATACTCAGCCTGCAGGGAGTTTAAATGTTTTGCCCGGATACCGCCCCTGTAGCGGATTGGAGCGGCCTCCGGGCCCTTCCATTGGCTGGTACGACACGCCCTCTGTCCAGAGTAGCTGGGCCTCTGTCACTCACGCAGCTTCCAGCAGAATGTCTACCCGGGTGGGGTCGCAAATCAGCTGCTGCAGACTGTTGCTCCTCGCAGGCTGAATGCTGCCCAGTCCTGACAGGTTGTTTCACCACACTGTTTCACAGAGCCAAAAGCAGCTTTCTTTGATGCATCCTGTCTCTTCCCAGTCAGGCAGTGGGTAATTAGTATATCAGATCTGTATTCAAAGGTCTGCTAATTACTCTGAAATGAGAGCAGCATATGTTTATCTAAAGTGCAAAGAAGCTTCAGAGTTCAAATTAAACAAAAGCAATTAGCCTCCTTTGTTTGTTTGAGCAGATAACACTCAAGCTCTCAAGCTGCCAACAGTTCTGTGTGTCCACCCGTGTGATGACATCATCCCTGTTATCAGATAAAACAGCAGGGGAGAGCAGGGAAAAACAGGTAAGTAATCTAAAGAAACCCGTGTGCACTCAGAGCTGATAAAACCACGTTTATCTCCTCAATATAGAAAAATAAACAAAGCAATATATTTGGAAAATCTCTTCATTTATTGTTCCCTACATATTGAAAGCTAATCTTTGTAGTGAGACAACCACTTTAAACTGTTGTGCCTCTATTTAATATTGCAACCACCAAGATTGTTAGACCACTGTATGAGAATATATTAAATGTGCTTGTTTGGATCACCTTGCCTGCACTTGTATTCTTTTACAGTGAACAACATATGTAGATAGAGAACAAACCCCACATTAGATTTGGATCCTCAGATACTTCTTTTCTCACCTAAAACAAAACACCCTATTATTTTTGTTGTAGAACATATGACAAGGTTTTTTTTGTTTAAAACATGTTTTTCAAAATTGTATTCAATCTTTTTTAAGAGCCCGCAAATGTATGTTTTACAGCTTAAATTGTACATATCTGCCGAATCGCTTAGGTTTCAAGTAGTTACTGTCAAATGCATTTCATTTGAATGTTTAAATATGTTAAATTCTAAAAATATGTAGTAAAATGTAATATCTAGTAAAAAGTTTGTAATCTTAAATGTCAAAATGCTTTAAAGGGTTAAAAAGATCATGAATACCAGATGCTTATCTTGATTCGTTATGAACAAGCTCACAGATTGTTACTGGCAAAATCTCTTTATCTTTACAACCAAACTGGCTAAAAAATGTCCTGCCCTTTTTAAAACATTACTTTTAATCACTGGACTTTTAAAAAATACCCTTCAAAAAATACATTTATTTCAGGGTAGTATTAAAATCCAAACCCCCTTCCACATCTTGGCAAGGCAAAACATTTTTTCTCATCTTCAAACAACCCCGCCCAATTTAAAAAATATACAAAAAGACACAACTCCAATTTTACGGGCTAACCCTCCCAAAAAAAAGCCTGGACATTCCTAACACCCCCTTTCCTTCCCCCTAACAAGGCCCAAAGTTTAAATTATAGTTTTATTACCAGTTTTGGGGGGCAGAATTTTCCTTTTCCTCAAAGGGCACCTGTTCAGAGGAAGAATAGAGGCAATTGTTAGGGTCAGCTGACATTGTACCCCACTTTTCCCTAGTAGTTTTCCTTTTTCCTGCATTTTTTCCAAAAACTATGTTGATCGAACTTTTCCTAAAAAAGATAAGTTCTATAACTCAAACAAAAACGGTTTTTTCGAGTAAAGTTCAGTTTAGTTAGAAACGCCATTTTTCTTTTTAGTTTCAGCTTTTTTTCGCATTTTGGGACCCCAATCAGGCAGAACACAGGAAGTGCAAAAACGTCATCGCTGGGGTGTGGGCTCTCATTGCTGCTAAATCACGGACCGTTTAATATATTTCACGTATTGCCTTGTGAACGCCATTTCGCCACTCTCTATAGCACATTTTAATACTTTTTCCCTCTCCATAGACGTCAAAATTAGGGAGTTTGGTATTGCTGGCTGCATCTTTCCCCCCACCCCGAAGAGTTTTTTGGGGACATTTGAAACCAATAAAGCCGAACTCTCAAAACATGGTATATATTTTACAGAGTCTTGGAATTTTCTAAAAACATATTACTGCCAAACGTTCTGTTTTTTTAAGTTTGGGGGGTTTATAATTGTATTAAACACCCCGTCTCCAATCCCTATGGTCAAAGGGGCTTTTGGGCCCCCCCAGGATGCACCTCCTAACTAGCCCCTGCTTT
The DNA here is from genome assembly GCA_025379985.1 of Phyllomedusa bahiana. NCBI lineage: Eukaryota > Metazoa > Chordata > Amphibia > Anura > Hylidae > Phyllomedusa > Phyllomedusa bahiana. The sequence continues at coordinate 52,118 of JAODAL010009614.1, read as the reverse complement.
CAACGTCCTCATCTTTTCGTTAGGAAAGAAAAGGGAAAAAGTTTTTAGCCTTCTCAATTTTTTTTCTGTACTCTTTGAGCCAAATTTTCTTCATTAATTTTTCCACTATCCATTTAGTGTTATAATGGTAATTACAGCATCTCCCCACCTGTATAGGCATAAAAATTAAGAGAACATTTCTCCCATTGGCTTAAAAAGGGGGTTCAAGTTAAAGTTCTATTTTCGAATAGAATTCAAACCAAACACAATAAAGTTCAAAGGTTCAAATCGAACTAGAACTTTTTATGCTCCCAATCCTAGGCACACCTATTTTTTAAGGGATTTTTAAAACCTTGGAGTTTTGATTTAAACTCAAGGTAGGTAAGGGATTATCAAGGGGAATTTAATATTTTTGAATTTTTTTTTTTTTTAGAGCCCCATGATTGGGGAATATGTCAAAAAATGATTTATTTTTTTAACTCACTTTTATGTTAAAAATTTTTTTTTAAGAATTTTGTTTTTTTTTTTTTTTTTCCTTCACTTTCAATATTTTTTAAAAAATTCTTAAAAATCCTGCAGTTTTCACTTTGGCCACTAAGCCTAATATAATTACCTTCTGTTTGTAGAAAAAGATTCTCATTGTTACTCATTTCACCAAAGAGGCTCAAATGAAAGGAGACACCAGTTGAATAAAACACAGGCACCGTCAAAAGAGGAGATAGTCACAGTTCACCCCACACAAGTAAAAACATCTCTCTGACTGCTGTTTTTAAACAGAGCAAAAAAGGCCTATGGCCAAAAATGAAAATGCAAGACTTTGAATTATTAAAAAATATTTAAAGTGATATGAAAAATTAAAAAAAAAAACCCAAAAAAATTCCCAAAAAAAAGGTTTAAAAAAAAAAACGGGACTTAAAAAATTTTTTAAATTTTTTATGACACATTTCCTTTAAAAGTTACGTTTAAGAAAGGGTAGGACACTTTTGGGCTGGCTTGCTTGCCATATCAGTCAGTTGAAAAAAGTTTTATTTTTGCTCCGAAAAAAAAATACAATCTTCAGAATGATCTTTTGTTTCTAACAGAATGAAAGAAATCGTCAAAAAACAAACTTTCAAGACTAATTAGAATATGTTTTACGATTACTTGGCTATCGACATCGGGGGGATAGCATAGTCCCACATCATAAGTTTTTCGAAGTGAGCATCGATTATGAGCGATGACCATTAAAGCTATGGGAGAGCAACAACCCCTTTCTTTCTTAACCCAAACGGGCTGGAGAAGCGGGGAATTAAATCCACACAGTCAAAGGGATCTGCTACAGTTAGGCAACACCTTGGGTTTAAAAAGCCGCAGAAAAAAAAAAAACACAACATTCACTTCCCTGTCTTGTACCACGCATACCCTTAAACCGCATCACCCACAAATTAAAAGCCAAAGGATTTTTAACCACATTTATTTCGGACATTGAAAATCCCTTTCCGGCCAGCATAGCCCCAAAAACCCGTACCCCAATTTAAAAAATCCCGGAAAAAAAGGATCTTTTCAACCACCATTTTGTTTTACTGGGAATTTACTTACCCGTCCTGGGGGACAGCATGACCCCAAACCTGCAAAACCCCCCAAATTTTTAAAAGTGCCCAAAAAAAAGTCTTTCAAACCCATTTTAGTTGAACTGGACATTGACTATGCCTGTTCTGGACCACAGCATTACCCAAAACCTGCTATGATCCTTGCTGACGATGCTGATGACAACATTTGTGGCCGTGACTGGGAGGACGAGGAGGTATGACTGCTAGATGAAGGTTGCATTAACCACTGAAGGACAGATTGGCGACAACTTAGATTTACTTAGATTCACCTGGGCCCTGACCAGCGATGATGACAGGCCTGACAGTCTGCATAAACTGACGATCCGCTGGCATGAGTAGTTGTCGCTGCACTGGAAGGAGAACCTTCTCTGTAACTCTATCTCGCCATGTGCTACACCTCTTTGCTCCGCTTACCACCTTATTTCGCTCCATGTTCAGAAATTTAAACATTTGAGAAGGTTATGGAATAGTTTTGGAAAGTCTCTTATTAAAAGACGGCAAATCACAGCTATTCTCAAATCCCCTCTAATCAAAATAAAATTGCTGTATTCAAATTTAAAATGCAGGTGTCTTTTCAACAAATCTGGGACTGTGCAAAAATGCAAAAAACTCATATCTGTTATGTTTTCGTATAATTGCCACGGTATTTTTGTGCCTTTCAATTACCTGTTGGTGACTATAGAGTTTGCTGTTTTATGATTTACTGGTATGGCTGCTGTCAATGAACCAAAGCTGGGTGCGCGAAAAAGAAAACACGTATCTGTTATGTTTTCGTATAATACACGGTATTTTTGCACTTTCTCAATTTACCTGTGGTGCACTCTATATGAAATTGCTGTTTTAAGATTTATGTGGATGCTGCGTCAATGAACAAAAGCCGTGTGCTCGCAAAAGTCAAAAACAGTTCTGTTATGTTTGCCGCTTATAATACATTGGTATTTTTTGCACCTTTCTATGATCACCTGTGGTGACGTATAGGAATTGCTTTGTTTTAAGATTACGTGGATGCTGCGTCATGAACAAAGCTGGGTGCGGCAAAAACGCTCAAAAAACAAGTATCTGTTATGTTTTTGTATGATACACGGTATCTTTTGGCAACAAAACAACCTGTGCAGGACTACAGGATAGCTGGATGAATTTTAACTGCAAGGTGGTTTCTTCAACACAGGGATGGGATGTGGGTAAAGATTTGATTCAAATGAACACTCTATCTGAAATGATATATGTGATAATGAAAGTGAGAGAGTTTTGCCAGACTCTAACAAAGAGACCTGCAGTTACTGTAGAAATGATGTGTATCCAATATAAGTTCAGGGCTCTGCCAATATCCAGGAAATATTTCAATAGCAACAACTGTTAATTAATAAAGATATTGCAGTGTCAATGTCACACTAGTCTATCTGGTGAGACGTTGTCTGTAGATGCATGTACGATACTGCTTGGCTAAAAAATTACTTTTTGCTTTCTCAAGACTCGTGTGGGTCAAAAGCAAATGTGGTATTTGTTACAACCTAACAGAGGGCGTCTGTGGGCTATTCTCTGACCCTTTCCCATAATGCTTGTGCACCGCTCATATTCTTAATCTTGATATGCTGGGCCGCCAACAGATTACAGGAAGTGTCGATGAATGCGCCGTTCTTAATGATGATGCACAGATTTTAACATAATATTTATCGCAATGCATCTTGAAAATTTCGTTCACCCATAAAAACCTTGCCGATTTCAACTTTGTCGATAAAAATCGCTCAACACTAATTAGAAGTCATCAGCATAAAATGCTCAATGGCACTTCCTTCAATGTTAAACATTATTAAAATAGTTTCTCCAAAGTCAGTTTATCATAGAAAACAACAGGCCCAATTCATGTGAGGTAATATTCTTTGTGTACATTTTCTGGATCATCATGAAGTAAGATATATTTCATTTACATACTGTAAAATCCCATATATATGTATCCTATATGTATTATACGGTCTTGTCCACTTCCCTATGTTTATTGTATCGTCTATTGTATATGTTTGGATCCGAGCTCTGGTAGGAAAGAATGACAGCTTGCGCTTTTGAATGTTCCTGTGGTTTCACATTCATTATTGAAAGAGGTAATAAATGGACCAAAACATCTTGAAACACACATATGGGATATTACATTGTGTAAATGAAATATATTGGGCCACATGTATGAAAACTGTCTAGGTCTAAAATTCACTTTGTTGCCATGCAATGCGCTCTATTAGAGACTACCCCTTACATTTTTCCAGAGCACTATATGATATGAAAAGGGGCGGGGAGATATGATTGGTTGCATAAATGGGCAAAAAATTTAAGGTGAGTTTTTTGACCTAGACTGGTTTCATAACATGTGCCCATTGTTCCTTCTGATGAGCCAGAAAATGTACATGGAATAATGCCTCATGTGAACAGAACCTGTTGTTTTTCATAGTGAACTGACTTTCGAGAAAATATTTCAATAATGTATACTGAAATAGTACTGGATATATAGATTTTAGTTTGCATTTATTATAAATATAAATTTTGATGTACAGAATCAAAAGATTCATCTTTATTTCTAAACACAAAATAATTTCAATCAAACTGACTTTTTTATGCATTCAGGACACGCAAACTCTGTCTAAATTCTACTTAATAGTAATATTTAATCCTTATCCATCACTTAGATGGCTTTTGAGGATGGTTTACATTACTTTACAAAGTATAAACATGTTTTACATTTGCCCTATATCTTTCTTTTATGAATGATTTCAACATCAACGCAATTTGATTTTTGGGTTTTAACTGTATTGTTGAAGTAGAACACAATAGGAAAACCAATGACAACCACACATTCCAAACAAAGTATCATTTGACAGAGATAACATTAAAAGAAAAAAGAAAGTAAAAATAAAAGAACAATAGTCAGAGTATATCACAAATGAAAAGAAATGCTAAGTCCTTTGTATAAAAGGAAAGTTAGCTTTGCATACAGTTGAAACCAGAAGTTTAAATACACTATGTAAAAAGACACATTTGCATGTTTTTCCCACTATCTGACATGAAATCAGAATAAACCTTCCCCGTTTTAGGTCAATTAGGATTACCAAAATTATTTAGATTTGCCAAAAACAGATTAATGAACGAGGAATTTTGGTGACAATTTTTTACTACTTTCTGCAAAGTCAAAAGTTTACATACATTTTATTAGTATTTGGCGCATTGCCCTCAAACTGTATGAGATTCGGGTCAATGTTTTGGATACCTTCACAAGTTTCTCACTCCAAATAGCTTTGGTAATCAATTTTGGGCCATTCTTCACTCAAAGAAACTAGTGTAACTAGAGCCGTGTTGTAGGTCGCGACTTCGCTCGAATGTGCCTTTTCTTGACTATGCCCATACATTTTCTTAGGACTGAATCAGTGGCTTTGTGATGGTGATACATGTGAATAAAGTATTATACTTGGTTATACTTAAGCCTACCTTTGTAACTCAGTTTGGCTAGTTGCTTGGGTCATTGCTGTTTGAAAAACCCATTTTCCGCCCAAGCTCTTACTTCCTGGCTGATGTCTTGAGATGAATGCTTCAGCTATGCCACATATTCGTTATTTCATTTCATGATGCAAACTATTTTTGGTGAAGTGCTACCAGTCCCTTCGTGCAGATCACAACAGACAACATTATGATGCTGCCACCCCCCCTGTTTTCCATCTAAGATGGCGTTGGTGTTTCTAGGTGTTTCTTTTTCTCTCCAAATCTGTAAAGATGCGTCATTAGGCCAAATCTGCTCAATTTTAGTTTGGTCAGGACCATAGGACGATCTAACTCAACTCAATGTTAGGTCTTTGTTCCTTGTGCATTTTCAAACGATAATAGGCTTTTATTTGTTCTTGTGACTAATGGCTTCTTCTTAGCAGAGTGGTACTTCAACCCATGTTAATACAGTACTCGTTTCACTGTGGATAATGAAACAGCATCTTCACATGATCTTTTGCTTTTGTTCTTGGGTTGATAAGCACTTTTCAGAGCAAGCACATTCTTCTCTAAGGAAACAGAACCTCATCTCTTCTGAGTGATATGATGGCTGGACATTTCCCATCGTGTTTTGTACTTATGTATAATTTGTTTGTACAGGGTTGAACGAAGTGGCACCTCGCAGGTATATGGTGAATTGTCCCAGGGATGATCCGTGAGATTGTGCATGTCACAATTCTTCTATCCTGATATCTTGCTGAATTTCTTTACATACATCCACAGGTGTGTCTCTAATTACCTCAGATGTTCCTAATAAATCTATCACAAGCTTCCAAAGACATGAACTCAATCTTATGCGGGTCCCAAATGTTTAAAGGCATAGTAATCCTACTGTATGCAAACTATTGACTTTGCAAATAAGTATTAAAATGTATCACTTTTTTATTTTCTAACAGCAGAATTTAAATCTAGAAAACCTCCTCAACATTACTTGCACCCAGGGATGATCCAGACTTGTGCAAGTCCACAATTCTCTTCTTGATCTTGGCTGATTTCTTTACCACGTTCCCATGATGCTACACACAGAAGCAGTGTGTTTCTTACGTGCAGAAAAAATACATCAACACGTGTGTCTCTAATTAACTCAGATGTTGCCAATAAACTTATCAGAAGCTTTCAAAGACATGACATCATCATATGGGCTTTCTCAAATTGTTTAAACGCATTGTAATCCTATTGCATGTAAACTTTTGACGTTGCAGAAAGTAATAAAATGCCTTAAAAATGGTCTCTCTCTTCTACTTGATTATTCACAAACAATATGAAGGCGATGTAAACAGGACAAGTGCAATGAACACAATAAACATAGACAAAGTCTAACGTTCTATTGAATTTACTTATGCCATACCAATGGAATCTGATAGTATAGTGTTTGTGCAATTCAAGCCCTATATCTTTTTTTATGTTTTCTTTTCATATTATTACTCTTGACATCTGTAATATGAGAATCTTGCTGAAAAGGCCTTTATGTTGTAGCTCTCCAAGATTGCAGTGTCATGGACGAATTGAGTCACACCCATTGTATATTGGAAGACATTGATACAGAACAATTACAATGGATGAAAGCCATGCCATTGACATGGAGCTTAAATAGTTGTATAGACCTTGTCTTGTTAGTCGCGGTTGCCCAGGACAAATAAATTATGCTTTTAGAACTGGCAATAGAGCTGTATACTATACCACATGGATGTATCAAAGTTTAACTTGATGGCAAAATCACAGCTTTCTATGTAATCTGCTCTTAGATCACAGCAAAAGACATTGAAAAGCTTTGCAAAAGCGCAGATAATTTTCTTTACTGTGATATTGTGGTGTGCTATCTGTCAAGTTTGTCTTTGTTACAATTGTACACAGTGTTTTAATTCACTGCATAAAGGTATACCTGAGGGTCCTGTATTCCTTTAGGTGAAGTATATGCATTCAAAGAAAGGAAATGGTTAATAAAATCTGTTTTCATTCTTTCGTATAAAGGCACACGGACTCCCTATCGCCAAATATTACTCATTGCTGCCATATGGAATGACTGTATAGCACCACATTGCTTCTAGAGGAAATTACATGTGTAACACAGCATGTAATGGCACATGCACATTTTTTTGTCATTGATTGTGTGAGGAAAAATATCTGTATGCCTCTGTATAATATTGTAGGCACATGGATGAATATAATGGACCAATATCAGACTATCGATTTCATATTATACATGTGTACAATACAGCTCCATAACACAGCTTCATGCATGAGCCCCCAAATACCCAAAAGCACTTAGATAAATAAACATTTTTGACCACAGAGAATTCCTCTCAACTCTTATAACAATAGCATTACCATTTAAGCAGTATGAAATAAAACCTTCTAATGCTCGGTTTTCAGTGCAGTCATAAATGATCCTTTCCATGATAAAACAGAACAGACGTTAAAAGGTTTGATCATTTACCAGGATACATTACAAATTTTACTGATTCTGTTATTCTCTTCTTCAGATCTTAAATCTAAAAATGCTAAATCTTTATAAATTTATATTCCTTTTTGGCTTCCAATTTGCAACTCACTTAAAAAATTGCCAAATATCTTCTCCCTCTATATATAATCCTATGGCACACAAAAATGTTACCCTTCAACTTGGGATGTATAATATATGCCAAACTCAAAAAAAAAAATTCAAATGTTTGCCCTCTATATTATGAAATGCATGCAAATTTATACATTAAACTCACATCCAGTGGCTGCTAAAGTTACAGTTGAATCAGGATACAATAGTTTCACCATACAATAGTCTTTCCTTGGACATTGTATGTTGAGTGTGACTTCAATATACGTTACAGACACTGCCATTATATGGCACATGTGATTGATGGAAGATCCAACCAATAATCATGAATATTTTACTTGTAAAACCCCTGTATTAGTGCAGTGTATGCAGTGACTGGCGGTCTAGGAGCACATCTTTGCAGTACAGTTTGATACTACATGTCCTGTACTGCTCTTTAGATGTGCCAGGATGAGCGGATCCATTGGACACCAGGTGAGGACCCCATTTTCTTTTTTCCCTGTACATTGTGTACAAAGTACATGACCCATAAAATACAAAGTGATTTCCGGCTTCCAGCAACTCTTTTTTGCTCTTATATGTAAGGACTTATGGTGACATGCATGAACTTTGGCACAGACAGGCCAGTTCTAAATAAATTTAAGGTAGTGTAGAACGCGCCAGATTGCATGAACCTGTTCTTCTGCAGGTCATACATACAGGCGTATTGTAGGGCCAGCATAAGGCCTCGCTCACACGGCTTATTTCAGAACGTATTTACATCGGATTGCGATCGTAAATATGTTCTGAAATCAGTTAAAAATCATTGCAAAAACTGTCACTAAGTTGGCACGTTTTTGTAACGGGTTTTCCCCCGAGGGATTAAACCAAATCCCAATCATTGTAGGTGGTGAATCCTCCGTAAAAAATTTTTGCCCAATGCAAAATTGTTTTTCCTTCCGGGGAAACCCCGTCCCCCAATCCCGGGCCGGCAACCCGGCATGGAAATACGCGTCTTTGGAAGACACCTTTATTTTTTTGAAACAATAAAAAATTGGCTTGTTACTTATTTCTAAATGATTTCCCCGACGGGAATTGCAAACGCCCCAACCCGGGTCGGCAAATCCGGGGCGAAATAACCCGGGTTTTAACAAAGGCCTAACAAGTCTGGTCAGGCACCCCCTTTAACCGGGTTTTTTGTTCTAACAGTTTGCACCTAGATTTGGTGTCAAAAGAATAATAAAAAAGTCTATTTTCTAAAAATGTGGTGAAAAACGCCCCCCAAAGAACGCCCCAAAAACTTTTGGGCGCTTTTAAAAAAGGGTCTTTGGGGCCCTTTGGGCAAAGGCATTTTATCACAAAACCGGTTTTCGGGCAGGGAGGGGCAACCTGTTCATACTTTTCTTTTTGGGCTCAAAGTAGACCAGAAAACTGCTGCAGCCCCTTCCCTATTTTCTTTCACCCTTTTAATGTGAAATTATTTATCTGCTTAAATTTTTAAAATTTTCATTTTTTTTGGGGGACTTTTAAGGGGGTTTTTTGTAACCAAAAAAAATTTTTCCTTTAGAGCAATTTTTTAATAAATATGGCCCATCCTGAAACCAATTGAATTGGGGCCCATGCACTGAAATGCAAATAGGTTATCAAAATGTAGAAAATTTTAAACAATTTTTTGAAAGGTTACCCCTACTTTTCATTGAAGCTACTGGGTTTCCCCCATTGACCATGACAACTAAGGTCCTCAAATTCCTGCCCTGAATGGAGCGGGCTTTTTAAATGGCACTGCCCCTTTAAAAAATAAAAAAAGGGTGGCCCCATAAAATCCGGCCCAAAACTTCAATACCCCAGAAAGAAGTGTTTTAAATTATATTTAAATTAAAGTATATGAAAAACAATACACACAGATAATGCCTGATTTGAGTGGTGCAAACCTTTAAATAAGAGATCTTACCTTATACAGAAGTGTAACAAGGAGGGGACTAGTGGGGCATATATGCCGGGTACCAACAAGTCCCTTTGGCTTATTTAAGATATGTAGAAAGAGGGCTAAGGCAGTAAACTGAATCTTTGCTACAGATGAAGGAAAGTTAAGCTTTAAACCTTTTACTCTAGAAAAATAACAAAACATTGTTTAAAATATAGAAAATTTAAAATTTTATCCTTTTCCCGTGGTTTTCTTATCTATGTGAAAAATTTAGGGGGGACTGTATGAACAGGGCCCTTTACCATTTTTTTTTTAAAGGATTTTGGGCCAAAACAAAGGGAGACATGTATGAAAAAACCCAAAAACACTACTTTGGAAAATCCCCTTTAAAAAAGCATTTTTGGGGAAAATTTTCCACATGAAAAAAACCCTTTAGAAATTTTCTTCCTTTTTTTGATCCAAAAGATACTTAAGTGCCCCCACTTTCAAGGGGTTTTAAATTTGGGCATTCCCATGCTTTTTCTTACCTCTCAAGGCCCAAACAGGGCCCCCCCCAATGGGGGCAAACCCCCCTCCATTAATTTCAGGGGGAGAAAAAAATTTAAAAAACACCCCAACCCGTAAAACTGCCCTTTTTATGAAAAGCCTGTGAGGGGGTGGGCAGGTCAGAAACCCAAAATGGTGGACCCCTTCTCCCCAATTAGGTTAAAAATCAATGTACACCAAGTATAACGTTATGTTTCTGTACACAAAACATTTTTGAAAAAACGTATGCAACACTGGGGTTGCCACTGGCAGGGCTGCGGCACACATGTAATTATACATGTACACACACAGACCACCGCCAGCGGCACACTACTGCAAAAAGGGCAATACACTACGTGGAAATCCCTAAAGAAGCATTTATGCTATCTATCACACATGAAAAAACTCCGAGATTCTCGGTTCGCATATTTTGATCAAAAGATGTTTAAGCTGCCCACGACTTTCAACGTTATCTCAGATAGGGCAGTCCTATGCTATCTTTACCTCTCAATCGAGCCAATCAGGCCTCTCACTGGGTCAACCGACCTCCATTATTCAGAGAGAAAAAATAAAAAAAAAACACCCAACCTGCAAGCTGCCCTTCTTATGAAAGCCGGTGAGAGTGGGCGTGGACAGAAACACAAAATGGAGAACCCCTTCCTCCCCATATAGGTTAAAATCAATGTACACCAAGTATAACGTATGTTTCTGCACACAAAAACATTTCTGAAAAAACGTATGCAAATCTGGGTGCCACTGGCAGGGCTGCGGCACACATGTAATTATACATGTACACACACAGACCGCCGCCAGCGGCACACTACTGCAAATAGGGCAATACACTACGTGGAAATCCCTAAAGAAGCATTTATGCTATCTATCTATAATTACATGTGTGCTGCAGCCCTGCCAGTGGCACCCAGGTTTGCATACGTTTTTTCAAAATTGTTTTTGTGTGCAGAAACATACGTTATACTATATGGGGAGGAAGGGGTCCTCCATTTTGGGTTTCTGTACCCGCCCACTCTCACAGGCTGTCATAAGAAGGGCAGCGTGCAGGTTGGGTGTGTTTTTTATTTTTTCTCTCTGAATAATGGAGGTCGGTTGACCCAGTGAGAGGCTGATTTGGCTCGATTGAGAGTGTAAAGATAGCATAGGACTGCCCTATCTGAGATCACGTTGAAAGTCGTGGGCAGCTTAAGCATCTTTTGATCAAAATATGCGAACCGAGAATCTCAGAGTTTTTTCATATGTATGAAAGAAGGCACTTTGTAGTGAATTATTGCATAGTTTGATAATTATCATAAATTATTTTTTTATTATTGTACTGGTGTAAGTTGAGAAATAATAGACATTTTTTTGCCCTAATAGCATATTTAGCTCCACTTCCAGCCAGGAAGAAGCCATTACTCAAAAAGAAACATATAAAAGCCAGATTAATGTTTGCAAATCCACACAGAGAAAAAGACCTACATTTTGGAGACAATTCCTGTGATCTCACCAAACTGAAATTGAACTGTTTGGCCATAACAACCATTGTTATGATTAGAGGAGAAAGAGAGAAGCTTGGAAGCCAAAGAACACTATCCAAACTGTGAAACACGGGGTTGGTAGCATCATATTGTGGGGTTGTTTTGCTGCAGGAGGAACTGGTGCACTTCACAAAACAGATGTCATCATGAGGAAAGAAGATTATGTGGCAATACTGAAGCAACATCTCAAGACATCTGGCAGAAAGTTAAAGCTTGAGTGGAAATGGGTTTTCCAAATGGACAATGACCCGAAGCATATTGCCAAACTGGTTACAAAGTGGCTTGAGGATAATCAAGACAGTGTTTTGGTGTGGCCATCACAAAGCCTTGATCTCAATCCTATTGAAAATTGATGGACAAAGATGAAAAGGCAGGTGAAAGAAAGGCAACCTACAAACATTGGTAATTTACCCCAGTTCTGTCAGGAGGAATGGGCCAAAATTCCTACCAACTATTGTGAGAAGTTTGTTGAAGGATATCCAAAACATTTGACCCAAGACATACCGTTTAAGGGCAATGCTACCAAATACTAATGAAATGTATGTAAACTTTTGATTTTGCAGATGTTAATAAAAATGCCTTAAAAGATTCTCTCTCTCATTATTCAGGCATTTAGCAAATGTAAATAATTTTGGTTCCTAATTGACTTAAAATGGGTAAGGTTTATTCTGGTTTCATGTCAGATAGTGAGAAAAACATACATATGTGTCTGTTTATATAGTGTATGTAAACTTCTGGTTTCAGCTGTATGTGTGTCTAATTGTCATGATCATGCCTGACAGGCCCCCAGCTTCGAGTTCTGGTCGCCGGCCACGGCCGTTGCAACGAAAACCATGGTTTTTAACATAATACTTTGTATTTTTAGTTACCAGTGTGAACTGAGTCCTTCCTTCCCTTTGTGTTATTGATTCCTGGCCAACGTCCATGGCCAGGAATCCTCCAGCACCCTTTTAGTTAAACTGTGTGCCTCTTTGATTGACAGTTTTGTTTCCCTATCCAGTTTTGTGTTCTTTCCGCCAATCTCCTCTGTTCTGTGTTCACCGGTTCCCTATTTAAGGATTCCCTTACCTGTCCCCTGTGCCTGTTATATACCTTTGCTTGCTGTTCTCTTGTTGGATTTTCTGGTTACCTGACTTTGCTTGGCTTATGACTATTCTTCTCCTCCTGATTTTGTACTGCATTGCCCGACAGTTACCGACTTGGCTCGTCTTACGTTTTTCTCTTCAGTCTTCCGATTTTATACTGCGCTTCCCGCTTGTTGCCAACCTTGCTTGCCTGACGTTCCCTTATTGTGTTTTGTATTTGTTTGTCTGTGTCTTGTGTTTCCACGTATTCAGTATAGTGTTCAGTCTTCTGGTTGGGGCCGATCTTTTAAGGAGTCGGGTATCCCCAAAAGGCAGGGACAGAGGTTGGGACCAGCGTCAGAGCCTCACTCTGTCTGTGTCTTCTCATGTGTCCCTGACCGGTCCCTTACACTAATATTACGAGTGTGGTGTGACACGCCTCCCGAACGCCCCCACATGTTAGGTGCATTAAAAAGTGTTGAGTCTTACGAACAATTCGCCTAATACATTTGTTTGGCAGATTATACATCACAGGATGATTAATTGCGCCACATTTTATGCCAGAAAAGAGTGAAACACCCTTTCATACATGTCTCCCAAACTGTCGTAGCCCTTTTCCATAGATGCATTAATTGGCGCAATCTGTGCCAGACATGACACTTTTGAATGTGACAAAGATGTGCTAGAGTCAAACAATGCGCAAAAAAATGCTCCAAAGTTTGGCACAAAATGGTTGAGACTACTTGTTCCATAAAATGGGACACATTTATAAAGGGCTGTGAGACTTTCATACATACTAATGGATCGTACATTATTAAAAACAGAGGTAGAACAGGAAAGTCGGCGCCAGGTTCATACATGTCTCCCTTAATATTAAAAGTAGCTTTGGTCAAAGGGTCACATTTAGAGTTATGGTTATGGTCAGGATTAGGGTTAGGGTCAGAGTGGCTTTGATCTAAGAGTTACAATTAGAGTTGTTCAAATCTGTTGTTGTTTAGTTTGAGACTAATTTAACCAAACTTGTTGAGAAAAAAATGTGAGTTTGGAACGTAACAAACCTGAATTTTTTTTAACAAGTTTGATTGAACCAGTGTCAGACAAAACAAGGACAGATTGAACAACTCTAATTACGACCCTTATATCAAAGCCACTCTGACTCTAACCCAAAGGGTATGTTCACACAGAGTTTAGCGGCGCGTACAAATTCAGCCCACTATACATCTGCTGATGAAAGTATGTGCTGGCCACTGCGTACTTTCAACAGCGCTATGGCCTTATGTATGAAAACAGTAAGACTATCTTTGTTACCTATAGCAACCAATCAGAGCCCATAGCAACCAATCAGAGCCCTCAGCAACCAATCAGAGCTCAATTTTAATTTAATTATCTGGGAAATAAAAGGTGATCTCTGATTGGTTTCTATGGGCTCTAACTGGTTGCCATGGGCAACAAAGACAGTCTTCTTGCTGGACAGTTTTCATGCATAAGGCCCATAATGTTTGGATATAATGGACAAGGTAGATTACTGGGTCTTTTTTAACCATAATTGTTTTTGGCTATTTTACTGGCAATTTATTAGAGATTTTCAAAAAATGATTCTCAATAATGTGTGATTAATGGTTATATATTACAATTTCCCATGTAGATAAATAATGTATTGCCCTGATTTCTGCTTTGTTCTGCCTAAGGTTTCATGGGAAAATTTTATACAGAAGATGAGCGTTGCAACAGAGTTAAGTAAAAACTAATAATTCTTTATGTTAAACACTGAAAAGTTATAATAACGGAATTCTTGAATGATTGGAAGAATTTAGTTAACAAGTTTCTGGGAGAAAATATCCATGTTTATGATTCTGAACCCGTCTAAGTATTCACAGTCCTCTCATAAATATCTCTATAATTACACAATAATTCCAATATTGTGATTATGATTTTTTTGTGTTGCAAATTAAGAATGATAAGCTAAAGCCTCCTTAAACATATCTTTCTGTTATTACTTTAACAATAAGATGGCCAGCCGGCTGGCTCTGATATAAGGAAATACTTTATTTGAAATCTGAACATAATCTTAAGGTCTTGCTTACAAACCGAGAAAATATGAGCATTTGATCACCTGTATAGAAACCTGATATCCAATAGCTGTTTTAGGCTGTGCAGGCTTACTCTGACTCTATCTGTTGTCACAAGGCATTATGGGAAAGGGGCTGAGAAGCCCACAGCGCCCTCTGTTGGTTGTAAAAAATCCTCAATTTGCTTTTGACCCACCGAGTCTTGAGAAAGCAAAAAGGATTTTTTAGCCAAGCCAGTATCTCTCAACTACAGACAACGCTGTTTCGAGATTTTTGTCCCTCTTCAGTGCAGAGTAGAGAAGATACTGGCTGGCTGTGTGGGAGGCATCGGGTAGCTCAGGAAGGGAAGATCTCTCCTTAAGGAGAGCACCGAATGAACGGCTTGTAGAGTTGTTGTTTTGCCTTTTCGCCCTCTACTTAGCATCTGCATATCATAAGGCATTATGGGAAAGGGGCTGAGAAGCCCACAGCGCCCTCTGTTGGTTGTAACAAATCCTCAATTTGCATTGATCCACCGAGTCTTGAGAAAGCAAAAAGGATTTTTTAGCCAAGCCAGCATCTCTCATCTACATACAATGCTGTTTCGGATTTTTGTCCCTTCAGTGCAGAGTAGAGAAGATACTGGCTGGCTGTGTGGGAGGCATCGGGTAGCTCAGGAAGGGAAGATCTCTCCTTAAGGAGAGCACCGAACGAACGTCTTGTGGAGTTTTTGTTTTGCCTTTTCGCCCTCTACTTAGCATCTGCATATCACAAGGCATTATGGGAAAGGGCTGAGAAGCCCATAGCGCCCTCTGTGGGTTGTGTAACAAATCCTCAATTTGCTTTAGATCCACCGAGTCTTGAGAAAGCAAAAAGGATTTTTTAGCCAAGCCAGTAACTCTCATCTACAGACAACGCTGTTTCGAGATTTTTGTCCCTCTTCAGTGCAGAGTAGAGAAGATACTGGCTGGCTGTGTGGGAGGCATCGGGTAGCTCAGGAAGGGAAGATCTCTCCTTAAGAAGAGCACCGAACGAACGGCTTGTAGAGTTTTTGTTTTGCCTTTTCGCCCTCTACTTAGCATCTGCATATCACAAGGCATTATGGGAAAGGGGCTGAGAAGCCCACAGCGCCCTCTTTTGGTTGTAACAAATCCTCAATTTGCTTTTGATCCACCGAGTCTTGAGAAAGCAAAAAGGATTTTTTAGCCAAGCCAGTAACTCTCATCTACAGACAATGCTGTTTCGGATTTTTGTCCCTTTTCAGTGCAGAGTAGAGAAGATACTGGCTGGCTGTGTGGGAGGCATCGGGTAGCTCAGGAAGGGAAGATCTCTCCTTAAGGAGAGCACCGAACGAACGGCTTGTAGAGTTTTTGTTTTGCCTTTTCGCCCTCTACTTAGCATCTGCATATCACAAGGCATTATGGAAAAGGGCGCTGTGGGCTTCTCAGCACCTTTTCCATAATGCCTTGTGATATGCAGATGCTAAGTAGAGGGCGAAAAGGCAAAACAAAAACTGTACAAGCCGTTCGTTCGTTATTCTCCTCAAGGAGAGATCTTCCCTTCCTGAGCTACCCGATGCCTCCCACACAGCCAGCCAGTATCTTCTCTACTCTGCACTGAAGATAGACAAAAATCCCGAAACAGCATTGTCTGTAGATGAGAGATACTGGCTTGGCTAAAAAATCCTTTTTGCTTTCTCAAGACTCGGTGGGTCAAAAGCAAATTGAGGATTTGTTACAACCAACAGAGGGCGCTGTTGGCTTCTCAGCCCCTTTCCCATAATGCCTTGTGATATGCAGATGATAAGTAGAGGGCGAAAAGGCAAAACAAAAACTCTACAAGCCGTTCGTTCGGTGCTCTCTATCTGTTGATATTAGAATTTGGGAAATCTTATTCCTCTTCAGTACAAGAATCTTCTGGTGACTGGGGAAAAGCACGGGGGCAAATTTGATTAACCCAGACATTTAATTATTTTCAGATGTGCAGAATCGCTGATTAGAAAAACAAAATATATTAATATATAAAGCGCTAAGATTCTCATTTCTATAAAGCACTAAAAACAATAGAGACTCTTCATACAAACATCATAACTGCTTTTAAACTGACTCTCACTACAAGGATTGCTTTTAATGTTAAAGATCTTGCAAAAACAAGTCACTTTGCAATAGGTTGTCATTAACCATGTCCTACCGATTCCTAGATATCCCCTCTTGTATGGGCTGCATCAGCTCCTCAGGTCACTATAGCTACAAGCCTGTTTGATCTCTCCTGATAGGCTGTCACCACTGGTTGCTATAGCTACAGACCTGGCTTCTACTGCAGCCTAGTGGAAGCCAGTAAAAACTCCTCTGAATTCAAAGTGAAACCAAGAAAACAGAACTGAGGTAAGATGAATCAATGTAGTGAGACAACCCCTTTAAGC
Organism: Phyllomedusa bahiana; assembly: GCA_025379985.1. Lineage (NCBI taxonomy): Eukaryota > Metazoa > Chordata > Amphibia > Anura > Hylidae > Phyllomedusa > Phyllomedusa bahiana. Next base: position 34,983 of record JAODAL010009614.1, on the reverse strand, counting down.
CATGACATTTATGCCAGATCAATTTTTAAATTAATCTATAAATCTTGATAGACTCTACCAATTTATATAGGGATCTGGGAAAGTTTTTGTTTGGAATTCAGACGGGTCTAAGTGTAGTCACATGGGAGCACACCTTTATATTATCAATTTTTCAGCAAGTCACAGTTGACATTCATATCATTATTTTCATTTAAAAATAATAATGGGGTTGTACCACAAAGGAAACTAAATTCCATTGACTAGATATTGCCAAAATGATAAACTTTGCAAACATATATATTTACCAAAAATGAACAGTGTTTATACAACACTCCTACCTGCATGGCCTGGTTGATGTATCCCTTGTTGCTAGTAGTTACACCACCTGATGATTTTTCTCTTATCTGGTTGACCATGCCCAATTCCTACTCCTGAGAGCCTCCACACAGCTTCTAACTGCCAACAAAGGGGAACCAACAACAAAAAAAATGCTTAACCACAAATGTAATACAAAAATAAATACAAACAAGGCATCATAATGCACAAAATATAACCCCAGACGAGGAAGTAGTGTGAAACGCACGCTGGGGGTATGTGGATAACCAGCTGTGCACTTACGCTATTTTGGCACATATAATGTATTTATTTAATGTGGTGTCTATTTATATACATATGTTTGTATACATGATATTTAATTTATGCACTTGTAAATTCATCATGTTATATGCACTGCATATTTATGAATTGCCTTATTAATCAGTGTCACATTCGCTATGTACTCTTTGTCCTTTTCCAGCAATACCTGCTACATTGTGACTTTTTTAACCCCTTACCGCCAGAGCCAGTTTTGGCCTTCCTGACAGAGCCCCGTTTTTAAAATCTGACATGTGTCACTTTATGTGAGGACAACTTTTCGACACTTTTACATATCCAAGTGATTCAGAGACTGTTTTCTTGTGACACATTTTGCTTTAAGGTAGTAAGAAATTTTGGTCCAACAAAAACCTTGTTTATATGTGAAAAATATAAAATATCTTGGTAGTGTGTTTTTTTTTAAATTTTTTACAGCATTCACCATGCAATATAAATGACAAGCTAGCTTTACTCAGCAGCTCAATGCGATTACAGCAATACCTAATTTGTATATTTTTTATGTTTTACTTCATTTACACAGTAAAAACACTTTTATTCAGAAAGGAAAACATGTTTTAGCATCGACATAGTCTGAAAGCCATAACTTTTTTATTTTTCTGTGTACGGAGCTGTATAGCAGCTTGTTTTTTCCGGGTTGAGTTTATATTTGTATTGGTATAATTCTTGGGGGACAAGGCTTTTTGATCGCTTTAAAATCCATTTTTTGGAAGGCAGGGTGAGGAAAATACTTCAATTCTAGTAGTGTTTTTTTTATTTTTAACAGTGCTCACCATGCAACATATGTGATAAGTTGGTTTTACTCCCTGGGTCGAGACAATTATGGCGACACCCAATTTATATAGGTTTTTTTATGTGGAAGTACTTTATTTTTTTTAAAAAAGTGTTTTTATTGTGTAAAACAATATTTATGCATCGCTGTCTTCTGATAGCCATAACTTTTTTATTTATCCGTATACCGAGATGTGTACGTTTTTTTTTTTTTCTGGGATGAACTGACATTTAATTGGTACCACTTTGGTGTTTCTATGAGTTGTTGATTGCTTTTTATTCTATTTTATGTGCTGCAGGATGAACAAAAATCGCAATTCTGTGACTTTTTTTTTTACGGCGTTCACCGTGTGGGTTAATTAACATAACATATTTATAGGGTAGGTCATTACGCACGCAATGATACCAAATATCTGTACTTTATTTAGTTTTGATCTTTTATTAGCATTTAGCATTTGTAAAGGAGAAAAGGGCGGTGTATGTGTTTTTATTTTACTTTTCGTGTTTGTGTTTTACTTTTTTTAACTTTTTTTTACTTTATCACTTTTTCTTCACTTTTCCCCATAGGGGATGTGTATCAGTGATCTTCAGATCACTGTTATAAAGCAGACCAGTACACAGCATTACTGCTGTATACTGGTCTCCATGGCAACTGTCAATTGACATATAGGTACATTCATTGTGGGCATGGTGACATCACCAGACAGCCCTGATGCTTTAGTAAAGCATTCGGGCTGCCGGTTAAGGAGACCAATAGCGGCGCTGGGCGCCGCATACTGCGGCAATCACAGGCAGGAGGAGCTCACTCCTTCTGCCTGTACCTTCGCTATCATGACCATGATAGGTCACAATAGTGAAGTTTAAGTGAAGGTTAAGTGAAAGTTAATCGGTGATGTGGCATGATACCAGCAGTAATATACCGCTGGTCCCATGCCACAATCTTGTGAGCTCCGCTTGTGAGTTTGGAAGATCACCATGATGTACCTATATGTCAATTTGCGGGACTCCTACCCAACCTTGACATATGGGTACGTCAAATGTCGGTAAGGGGTTAATATTAGTGTTTTAAATATTTCTAATAAAATATATTTTTATGGATATATTTTGTATTTAATTGACTTACTTTGGGTTTAGCACAATTAGTTCTTTGTAGGTAATATAACTGCCAGGGGAGCGGGTTAGAGGTAAGGTGCTGGTGGGAAATGTACTTCCAGTCAGTTGAAAACTAGTCATGTGACCTACAAAAAGTCCCGCCCACTAATCAGAAATGCTGATAACATGAAGAGTGGAGGAGTTGGACATTGGGGCATAGATAGAAGGTGATGAGGGGGCTATTTTTTACTGATACATATATTATTCAACTTAACTAAATGGTATGTAATGTTTTGTGGCTAACCTTAATAATGGCAAAACTCCTTTAAGTCTTCTATTAGTTACTGGGTTTTCTATATTCAACCACAACAAAATGAGGGTCCCACACAGTGATCATGCAATTAAGAAAACTAGATTGTATATTAATATACATACAGTGTTTTTTTTTTTTTTTAAAGGAGCACATACGCGGTCTAAGTCTTTACTTGTTGCCCATAGCATCCAATCAGAGCTCCCATTTTTTCAGAACACTATACAAATGGGAACTCTGATTGGTTGCTATGGGCAACAAGTACAGTCTTAGACCATGACAGTTTTCATATATGCCCCCTATTAATCCTTGAAGACCATTCTTAACACCAAGGGAGACATGTATAATCAGGTTTTTCACCATTTTCTGCTGTCAAATGCGCCAAAGTGAGCCAGCTACGATGTCTAATGCACCAAACGAATGTGTTAGGTGCATTGTTCGTAAGACTCAACACTTTTTAATGCTCCTAACATGAAGGGGTGTTCTGGGGGTGTTCTGGGGACATAGTGCACCACACTCGTAATACTAGACACATACATGAATGGGTTTCGTCAAAACTAGGCCATTACTGTTCGGACAGACCTATCTCAATGTGGTCTGCCTGAGCCTGAGGAGTCGAAGTGGAGCTGGATTTGCTGTTATGAAAAAAATGTCCAATATTTCTCAACTTACACCAGTACAATAATAAAAAGTAATTTATGATCATTATCAAATTATTTAAATTTAATAAAATATGTTATCATATTAAATATATAATATCCCAAAAATATAAAAATATCTCCTATTAAATGTATTTAAGATTAAAAGAATCTAAAACTAATTTTACATTAAATAACTGATTATGTTGTTCAGATTTTTACATTTTTAATTTTTACTACATTAAATTTGAAATGTGTTTTTGCTTCTCTCACCCTTTATTCTACATACAGCAAGAGTCAGCACAGCACAGGTCTTACTGGGACCTGTGGTCTTCCAAGCAAGATCAGTACAATAGTTTCTATTCACTGACATGCTATTCTAATAATTTTTCTTTTATTTCCAGCCTATCTATAGCCTTTATACATGTTTGACGCATTACTTATGTGCCTAAGTTCCGTAATGCACCAAACACACAGGCGGAGTGCAATGAACTTTAGACACCATTTATGAACCCACAAAAAACAGGCGCAACATACAGTTTAAAATAGGTGAGAAAATGAACTTTGATGCACCTAGTTCCATACATGTCTCCCCAAGTTCCAGCATCCAAAGTTTAAATTGTCTGTTTACTCCAAACCAACTGCTAAGGCCTTCGTGATCTGCAGCTTTATTTTTCACAACATAGTATATAAAAACTATAAAGGAACAGTGTATGCACTAGCTGCAAATCACTGTAGTTTCAGTTTATTATCAAAAATACATTAGGGTATGTTCACATGGTGTATTGTGGCACGTATCTGGGCGTGCCGCAATACTCATACTATTCAAAGTACGTGCTGGTCAGCACATACATTCAGCAGCACTTTTCCTCCTATCACTTTAATTTTCCAAGCGTGTATTTACCCAAAAGAAGTGAAAGTTACTTCTTTATTTGGGGGACATAGTAAATGCTGGGGAATTTGCCGCGTTATCATAGCACTCAGTGAGAGCTATGATTTTACCGTATTTGTGAGGCGTATTTTGGACGTACTTTGGGCGCATTGAAGCGCAATTACGCGCCAAAATATGACCTGCAAATGCGTTATGCGAACATACCCTTATTTTGTTTTTTGAAAAAAGAACTAAACATTTTATTGTTTTTCAAATAGACCACACAATTTTCCACATAGACTACAATTTTGTTGGTTAAAAGGAAATAAAAAGGTACAATAAAAATTATGCAGTTTACAAATCAAAGGGCATCAAGGCTTCCTAGGACAAGGCTCCTTCTCAATGTATTAGTTTTAGTTACTATAAAATGAATGGTTAAATGCTGATGTTTTTTGTCCTACGCTGGCTACTTAGACAATTTTTCCTGAGAACACATTATTTCCAGCTCCGTGTTTTCGCTGCTTGAATGCATACCTTTGATAGCACTTATCAAGCCAGAAGAACCATTATTTCCTTTGATATGCCATTTTCATTGTTATTTTGACATTAAACAACTAATAACCACCACAATTAGAAGTAAATATATACCAGATACATCAAGATTTTAGTACCTTCAAAATTGTCTATTAGATGACAAAATAAAATAGCATTAAGCAAGCTTCCAAAATTTTGAATAAAAATCTGATCTGAAAACAAAATTATTCTTTCTGTATAAATGCATTAACTTTAAAGCAATATATTACATAAAGTCGTCAGAAAATATGAGGCAAAGGAAAAAAACATAAGGGGCCTAGAGAGATCTTAGGAAGAAAAGTTAAAATAATGAAACTTATTTATTCTTGAGAAGTGATGTCTACTGTAAGGAGGACATGGTTAACTTGTGGCTCCTACAAAAATTATGGTCAAAAACTGTTTCATGTAAAATGCCCTCAAAAGACATGGGGAAACTACCTCCATCAGGAGAATAAAAGGTTCAGTCTCCAGAAATGACATGCCTTCCTTACCATAAAAATTGCACAACTGTGGAATCGTCTGCCAAAGATGCTGGTTACAGCAGGAACAGTTAAGGGTCAAGATGATTACTTAGACCAAAATAATATAACTGTTATGTAAATGTATAAGATTTTTGTTTTGACTGTTTATCTAGCGTGATTTCCACCTGGGATCAGGAGGGAAAGCTTTTCTTTTAAGGCCAGATTGCCTTATGGCTTCCATATTTCTCAGTCAATAGGTGAGAACAAAGGGCGACATGCATGAATTCGCATGTGCCATTTTTTCAACTTGGTGCCGACACTCCAGTTCAAAATTGGTATAGAGGAGTGCATAATATAAGAGTATGAATGAAAGTGTTATGTGCCAAACATTTTGGTGCCTAGAGTGTAATGTGCCAAACTTTGCATGGCAGTTTCACCTCAAACTTTGTCGCATTCTAGGTGCATTAAAATGTGTCATACCTTCTATAGAACAGTGTTCCAGCAGTTTTTTGCTGCAATATACCACATAAAAATACCACATGTGAATTCATAGATGTCGCCCAAAGTTCCAAAGTTATCCTTTCCTTCATCCACATCTTATCTCTACCCTTAGTTGAATTTGATTGATATATTTAATTTTTCAATTGTACTATATAACTAAAGATGTGGAAGCAGGAGAAAAAATGGCGGACCTGGCGCACGTGAGATACCGATAAAAGCCAAGGATGCTGGCTAATTTTAAAAGTGTCTTTTATTTCTAAAAAGTGCAGGGGTGATATAGCCTCGCACCATTAAAAACATAGACAATAAAACCCGACGCGTTTCTCGCTGTACACCAGCACTTATCACCCCTGCACTTTTTAGAAATAACATACACTTTTAAAATTAGCCAGCATCCTTGGCTTTTATCGGTATCTCACGTGCGCCGGGTCCGCCATTTTTTCTCCTGCTTCCACACCGATTCAGCGTTCAACAGAGCGCCGAACTGCATCAGACCAGTGGCTGCTGTGATAAGGGCTACGGCACACCAAAGCCCTGTAAGCGCATATGAGAGTTGTGCCTCTATAATAGGAGCGCAAGCTCAAGAGGTGAGCATAATTGCATTTATCTACCTTTCTCTCATTTAAACAAACTTCCCGATTGTGCGCCCCCGTTGTGTATTTTTCTGTTTCCTCTATATAACTAAAGATGCATGATTTATAAGAAAGGAATAGTGGATAGTGGAACTATTTTACCAACATTTTGCTCTTGGCTGCATTATACCTGCACTCATCACTCTGACCTTCCATGGTAGTAGGAGAAACATTTAACATACTTTAGGTTCAGCCAACTGTGCAGCCTTGATTGGAAATTATCTTGCTTATTTTTTTTCTACTAAGTATTATTGCCAAGAAGAGAAAAATTATTGCCCTGGCTTCATATGATTATGACTTTCCTCTGACCTAGTGACCATGCAGAGAAGACACAACAGGGTTTTGTGGTTGAATCTTTTTCATATTTCAGCAATAGAAGGACAACTCCCAAAGAATAGCAAAATAAATAAAAAACATAAATTGATCAAAGTGAAAGACACCTTAAACCCCAGACAGTTGCCATTCTGCGATCAAAAGCTCGGTCTGGTTTAATGGTGGAAAAACGCAGGGCTGAAAGCTGTATATAAAAATGTATATAAGGAAGTGGGTTTTTCACTGTAGCACCCAAAAAAATATACAGTAATACCCCGTTATCTACTGGGGTTACATTCCAGGTAAGTGAGATGATAACGAAACAGATAAAGAAGCTGGAAAAGTCATGAAAAACAATGTACAGTATAAGAGGGTGGTTGCGTTAAAAGTCATTGCCCGTGTCCACTGTACCAATGCTGAAACACTGATTTTTGCCACCCTATACAGAATAGTAATCCACCTGCACGAGCATGTATAATTTTGTAAAGTTTTGGTGCCACTGAGTGACAAACAATAAACTAATGATTTTTAACTTCTGCGCCCCTTGGCGGCTGGGGCATTGTCCTGCTCTTTTGGGTTGTTTATACAGACCTTGGTTCGACAGTAGTACAAACAATGTATAACGAGGTTTGGTGCAAAGTCGACGGTGATGTAACTGAGAAACGGCGGATATCGAAATACACATAACGGGGTATTACTGTACCTAAAATTCTGTACAAAATGTCATCTCCTCTACAAATACTTTATGCTTAAAGAGACGATGGCCAGATGTTTGAAAAGTGTTGTGGAAAGTAACTTAGGCAGTGCTGCGCCAAAGTTGAGTTGATACTTGTTTAAAGTGTCTCACAACACTTTATAAATGTGTCCCATTGTAAGACAAGCTGCTGTGTGCAAAAAATGTATCCTACACTGTGAATAATTTTGTCTCAGCCACTCCACCATGGATACCAAAGCATGAACTGTGACACTTTTTGGCATGAGAACTACACAAATTAGCATAGACGCGCTCCGTGAAGAGTGACACAAACTTAAGTGTTGGTCTTATTGTATGAACTCATTCTTTTCAGTGTAAATGCATTAGAAACATGTCAATTATGGTTCATGCCATTATTGGAACCTACTGTAGTACACTGGCTCCGCAAATTTCATACATCTCAGCCTATATATTGGGGATATCCCTGTGTTCTGAAACAAAATCCTAGTCTCCCAAGGGAGATAAGGATGGATGTCTGTTCAGACATAACTATCAGGGTAGTTGACATAGCATCTACTGTGGACTGGACAAATAACATGGCCAACTTTTATTCACAGATAAAATACAGTTATTGAAAATTGCAGTGGAAAATGAAATGTATATTTCAACCAACAGTAAGAATGGAGCCACCTAAGCATTTAAGGCGACATGTCCCATTAGGGCTGCGCCAATTTTCTTGGTGTATTTTGCACAAAAAAAACTGTTGACGCCCTATTTTCTAAATAAATGAACTGTTGTACACCAAAAGTAGGAGCGTTATTTGCCAGGCATGACACATTTGAATGTGCCTAAAGTAGGTGCATTAAATATGCTAGCAATGATAAGCTATGCACCTAAGTTAGGTGCATCAATTATGCTCTGCAAGGTAGACCACACGGCAGATATTTGACAGTTTTGTTCATTCAGATGCACTATACACTCATTTAGTGCTCCTTAAAACTGTTGTGGAGATGCCTCTTTTCTGACATGTCACCCATAAGGTTTATCTTCCAAAACTTTTCTAGATCAGCAATTATTTAGATATTACTTTTCATTCACTTATCTTTTCAAACATCTAACCACTTGTTCGTGAATTAAAATGTCCATATGTTATAATGCAGTTTTTCTATACACAAGTATTGGTTGCGGCTAAGCCTAGCCAATCAGTGCTTAGTCCACCGCTGATCCCACACCGGGGTAGACAAGAGACACCAGAAACTGGACGGAGCAGAATGCACACCATGCAACGTTTCGGGGAACTCTCCTCCTATCTCCTCCTACCCTGGTGTGGGAGCAGTGGTGGACTAAGCACTGAATGGCTAGGTTAAGCCGCAACCAATACTTTAGTATAGAAAAACTGCATTATAATATATGGACATTTTAATTCACGAACAAGTGATTAGATGTTTGTAAAGATAAGTGAATAAATAGTAATATCTAAATGATAGCTGATACAGAAAAGTTTTTGAAGAAGTATTAACGGGACATGAGGTATCCTGTATTTTGATACTTGAGTCTGACATTCAGTACATGGTGGCTAATTCATATTTTAGGCGCTTATGGCGACATGTGTGAAATTTGGCATTTAAACACCAAATTTCATGCGCATTATAATAGCACAGAGTGCACCTGATTTATGAACCCGCTCTACTGCAGGTCATAAATCAGGTGCATTCTAGCCCTAACACGACATTTCTGGCTCAGGTAAACCACTTTGAAAGTGGTATATCTGTTCCAGCAGTAATGTGCCTAGAATTGGCGTAGCAAAGCTATAAAGCTACAGCTTCATACGGTTCTGGTGCGCCCCACCTCCCGCACGCCCCCTCACCCCGAAATCAGGCGCATTACAAAGTGCCGCTTGTGCTCTGTAATGTGCCTGATAATGGCGTGTGGGCCATTTAAAAATTTAGCGAACGGGGCTGCACTAGATATTGGGCTGAAAAGACGCCAGATATCTGGCACAGCCCCGTTCATATACACTCACCGGCCACTTTATTAGGTACACCTGTCCAACTGCTCGTTAACACTTAATTTCTAATCAGCCAATCACATGGCGGCAACTCAGTGCATTTAGGCATGTAGACATGGTCAAGACAATCTCCTGCAGTTCAACCGAGCATCAGTATGGGAAGAAAGGTGATTTGAGTGCCTTGGAACGTGGCATGGTTGTTGGTGCCAGAAGGGCTGGTCTGAGTATTTCAGAAACTGTGATCTCCTGGGATTTTCACGCACAACCATCTCTAGGGTTTACAGAGAATGGTCCGAAAAAGAAAAAACATCCAGTGAGCGGCAGTCCTGTGGGCGGAAATGCCTTGTTGATGCCAGAGGTCAAAGGAGAATGGGCAGACTGGTTCGAGCTGATAGAAAGGCAACAGTGACTCAAATAGCCACCCGTTACAACCAAGGTAGGCAGAAGAGCATCTCTGAACGCACAGTACGGGAACTTTGAGGCAGATGGGCTACAGCAGCAGAAGACCACACCGGGTGCCACTCCTTTCAGCTAAGAACAGGAAACTGAGGCTCCAATTTGCCCAAGCTCATCGAAGTTGGACAGTAGAAGATTGGAAAAACGTTGCCTGGTCTGATGAGTCTCGATTTCTGCTGCGACATTCGGATGGTAGGGTCAGAATTTGGCGTCAACAACATGAAAGCATGGATCCATCCTGCCTTGTATCAACGGTTCAGGCTGGTGGTGGTGGTGTCATGGTGTGGGGAATATTTTCTTGGCACTCTTTGGCCCCTTTGGTACCAATTGAGCATCGTTGCAACACCTTGTTGAATCTATGCCACGAAGAATTGAGGCAGTTCTGAAGGCAAAAGGGGGTCCAACCCGTTACTAGCATGGTGTACCTAATAAAGTGGCCGGTGAGTGTATGTCGTCCTGAATGTTTATAACATATCTGGCACATAGGTGATTGTTAATTAAAAAAAAATCAAAACCCTGGTTAAAACTAGATTTACTATTTATTTTATTGCTATAATTTAATAAAAGGGACAGTGTTGGCTGTTACAAAGGTATAAGAGAAAATATTTATGTATTTTGCAGTTCAAAAAATCATAATTTCACAGAATTTGTATTTCTGCTAAGATGACACTCACATAGGAAGATTATGTAGTGGGTGCAAGTTGATGGATTTGGTAGACCACTGAAGTATAAATATTACAGATGGACGAATTTCTTAAAAATTCGGTGTGCCAACTTCGCCAACTTTTCCAACAAAATCCGTTTAGTTCCGAATTACTTCGGGATGAATCGCGTTAAAAAACAGCTATTTCCCGGCTGCAAAGAGCCTGTAGGGTGCTGTAGAACATTGTGCCATGCTTGAATATGCAAAGGGAGCTTGGTTTGGTCTTCATACAATGCTGTGTTTTAGTATGACACGCACATGACTGATGCCGCTATTAGAATTGCTTCACCCTTCAATTCCCTGGGCACTTACGGGGCAAAACTGACCAAAAAACTGAAGCGGTACGCAGCCTGACAAGGTAATATCAGCACCAGCTGGAAAGAAACGAGCTGAGGGCTAAGATCCTACGATAGCGTCAAAGAACACAGAAGTAGGTTACCGGAGCCGCCACAGATCGCAGCACGTCACAGCAGGAATCACCCTGCTAGGCCACAGCATCCGGTGTCATCTACCGGCCATATGTTGACCACACCCCAGGTCATACACTTTCCCCCAGATGACATCTGTCCACCCCAGCCCAGAGTCGGTGGGTTTGACACACCCAACCCCTAGTTGGCATGGCCCGGGAGCAGGTGAGGGGCTTTCACCTGTCCTAATCCCACCTCTGTCCTGTTCGCTTCCCACAGACAGAGAACTACTATGTGCTGTGGCCTCTGCGCCACTATACAGTGAGGACCAACTATTTGAGGACAGTGGGCAGCAAAGAGGTGGGCAAGACACCCGCTGCTTCTTGGAGAAGTGGGCAAATAGTGATGAGGAGAGTTGCAATGGGGGGTTATGTTGCGAGCGGTCAGGCTTTGTACAGCGACACCGTTGAGGAGGACGGCGGTGACAGGCAAACACTAATCGATGTAGTCGATAACACTTGGGAGCTGGGTGAAGCAAGCAAGGCTGGGACAAGGTATTCTGGTGCCCTAGTTAACAAGGTATAAAGTGCCTCCCAAATGAAATATTCAGCCCACTACATGCCTCCTTGTTCCCCCTTTTCTCCCTGGGATGAAGTGGCGCCCTACGCGGTCACCTACCCTCGACTACATATTGTCCCGACCCTGGAAGCATTCCGTTTTCTCTCCTTTAAGTTTTAGGAGAAAGGAGGAGAAGAAGGAGGATTTGGACGACAGACAATCTGGGATCTTGGACAGTAGAGAGTTAATGCCTGGGCCTGAGTTGTATAGTTGGGTTCATCAGCCATACTGGTGGTTTTGAAAGCCATGTGATGCTATGAGCTGACACCAGACCAAACAGTGTACCAAGGGCTTCTCATATCATTGCGGAAAAGGAAGAGAAACCGGGCAGCTTGCATGTAAGGCAGTGGCGCAGAATAGAGATGGAGCGAATTTCTCAAAAAATTCTGATTCGGTACTTCGAGAATTTTCCGACAAAAATAAAATTCGGTACGGAATTACGTGGGAACGAAATCGCGCAGTTAAAAAGCAGCTATTTCCAGGCTGCACTGAGCCTGCAGAGTGCTGTAGAATGTTGTGCCATGCTTAAATATGCAGAGGGTGACTTGGTTTGGTCTTCATACCAATGTTATGTTGTTTTAGTATGACACGCAAGATGACTGCCGCCGCTCTTAGAATCGCTCTCTATAAAATTGCATGGGCATTAAGAGGGCAAAACTGACCAAAAAACTCAACGCGGGAATGTAGCTGATTAAAGTCATGCCAGCGAAAGCTGGAAAAAAAAAGACTGAGAGCTCACGGTGGCAACATTAGTCACAGAGTGTCGGAGGTGAAAGCGGCAGCCACAGCAGCATGAGGTCAGGGCAGTGGCACAATGGACATTCTGTGGTGGCAAAACACGAGGAAGCAACAGAGTGGCACATTGAACTTGAGAGCGGACGTAATGGCGGGCAAGCAGCATGAGGTCAGGCAGTGGCACAATGAACATTCTGGAGTGTGCTAAACAGGAGGAAGCCACCAGAATGGGCACAATGACTGAGAGCGGAGGTCACCGGGCCGCAGCAGCTGAGGTCAGGCAGTGGCACAATGGACACAGTGTGGGGAAACAAGGCAGTAGCCACTAGCAGCAGCATGAGGTCATGAACGTGGCCAATGTCACAGTGTGGAGGACACGACAGCAGCCACAGCAGCAGCATGAGGTCAGGAAAGTGGACATGACTCAGTTGTGGTGGAAACGGCAGCAGCCCAGCAAGCAGCATGAGGTAGACCAGTGGCACAATGGACAATCTGGACGGGGTGGGCAACAACACAAACAGTATTAGGCCACAGAGCTGCACAATCAACACAGTGTAGGGGTCACAACAGCAGCAGTAATGAGGGTCAGGCACCAGTGGCACAATGCATTCTGGATGGTGGCAAAACAGGAGGGAAGCCACAGAATGGCACATGACTGAGAGCGAGAGGTCAGGAGGCAGAAGCGATGAGGCTTAGTGCAGTGGCACAATGACATCTGGAGGTGGCAAAAACAGGGACCTAGGCAACAGAGTGGCACAATGACTGAGAAGTGGAGGTCACATCAGCAAGCAGTATGAGGTCGGGCAGTGGCACAATGACATTCTTGGAGGTGGCAAAACAGGAGGAAGGCCACAGATATGGCACAATGTCTGTGAGCGGAGGTCACAGCAGGCAGCTGCATGAGAATCAGGCAGGTGGCCAAAATTGACACAGTGTGGGAGGAACTGCAGCAGATACAGCAGCAGCATGAGTGGTCAGAATGTGGCACAATGATCATTCTGAGACGCCGGTGGCAAAACAGTATTAGGCCACAGAGTGGCACAATCAACACATTGTAGAGGTCACAAACAGCGCGTACAGGTCAGGCAGTGGCACAATGACATATCTGGAGGTGGCCAAAACAGATATTAGGCCACAGTGTGGCACATTGGACACAGTGTGGAGGGTACGGCAGGAGTCACAGCAGCTGCATGAGGTCAGAAAGAGTGGGGCACAAATGACATCCTGGAGGGTGGCAAATCCAGGAGGAAGCCACAGGAGTGGCACAATGACTCGTGAGCGGAAGGTCACAGCGGCAGCAGCCATGAGGTCAGCAGTGGCACAATGACACAGTGTTGGGGACATGGCAGCAGCACAGCAGCAGCATGAGTGTCAGACAGTGGCACAATGACAAAATTATGGTGGTGGCAAAAAAATGGAAGTAGGCCACAGACTGGCACAATTTGTGGACAACCAAGGAAAGTTCTGTTCCTGCATCATTGGGCTTGCGCAGGACGGGATTTATTAGTATGAATGCCGTCCATGTCTTCCCTTGCATGTGATTTGACGGTGACGGCAGGCACAGGGCAACAAGTCTGTGGTCAGAGAGTGCACAATGACACAGTGTGGATGTCACGGCCCCTGCAACAGCGAGCAGCAGCATGAGCGTCATAGATTGGCACAATGACAGAGTTGTGAGGTGGGTGGCAATACCAGTCCCTGGTAAAGATGGTTTGGTAGAGCAGATGGAGAAACTGGCAGCAGATGTGTGGCATCTAGGCGGGGTGACGGCATCAGAAGAGTGGCTGAGGCAGGTAGTTTGAACCAGACTGAGGCCTAAGGCATTGGTTTGTGTGGAAATACTGGCCGATCAGCTGATCATCTTGACAATAGGTCAGTCGTTACACATTTCCCGTGGATAATCGGGTTTCCTTGGCTGGGGTTAAACGATGGAACCCGCCGCACTGAACACCCGTCTGATGCCACACTACTGGCCGGGCAGGGACCAGCTTCTCCACTGCAACTCGGCAAGTTGCGTGCCACACACAGTTTGGCTGCCCCAGTAGTCAGCGGATCTTCTAAATGAGGTGGCAGAGTGCTGTCCAAGATAGCAACAAATGTTGGTTCAGGGGCTGCTCCAGTCTGCTGCTGTTGCTTGCTGGCAACCTTGCCTCCTCACTAGGCGGATGAAGATGCTGCTCATCAGTGACTCCAGATTCTAGGTTACTATGATGGAGCTGGTCATTGTCCTACCCCCCACCTTCCCCAGCGAGCCGCGGCTGTCAGGAGTAGTTACTCCGTGAGCGTCCTGAGGAACCCTGGTCAGACCTGTCAGAGAGGGACGATGCCGCACATAGCAGACGGGCCAACTGATTACGGAGGAATTTCCCTTTGTATTTGAGTTTGTCCTCCCTCTCAATAGCTGGGAAAAAGGCTCCCTTTTTTTTGGACCGGTAGCGAAGGGTTCCTTGGGTGGAGAGCCAGAAGTCATCCCTCTGCCGGATGCTGACTATTCGGCTGTCACTAGCCAGGCAATAAGGATGCTGCGGGCCATCTGCACAAGTACTCCGAGGGGCTCTCCGCCTACATTACCACTGTATACTGGCCACGGTTGCTTGGGGTCATCTGCCTCGTTCCTCATCTCCATTCACCTCCTCCAAGCTGCTCCGGCTCCTCCTCTCTTGTCACTGGGAGAAAATTCCACTCATTTCACCAGACAATGCTTCTACTTCCAATGTCCTCCTTCCTCCTCCTCATTATCAGTCCCAACCGGACTCATGGGCCAAGAGATGCAGTCGCATGATCTTCCTAGTCGCTGTCCAGACAGATTTTTCAGCCTTCTGTTCCAGGGACATGATGAAGCAGTGGAATGACGTTATTCATCTGTTAGTCCTGGCGACGACAAATAACGTCGCCTCCCTCGAATGGCCTCACAAAACGGCAGGTGTCCACGACATGAGCTTGACTTGAGACACTGGATGACAACAAAGTTATCACAGGGGAGTACTTCTGTTCCCTGGATCACAAAAAAAATTCGTTAAGGCCTTTCTCTGTTCCATACAGTCGGTCCAACATGTGCAGGCTGAATTCCAGCGGGTGGAAACATCGCATTATCAGGGAGTGTGTTAGGGGAGAGGAGGCCGTTCTGCCGCTGCCAAACTCGAGGAGGTGTTACGGCTTAGTAAGAATGGAAAAAGTGCGATGCACAGTTTCATTGGCCATTTTCAAAAAAAATGCTGAAGATCGTGGAAACCGATTCAGGAACCTTTTAACAAACCAGAATTGAACACGTGCGCCATGCAGGGCGCCCCTTGGACCATCCTCCTCGGTCAGCAGCGGACACCTGTTCATCTTATTTGTCCGTCACCATGGTTACGATTATTTGCAGGTTGGCGCGGAGGAGAAGCCTACCTACATCGATTTCTTGTGCATGACGCGAGCAATTCCTCCCCTGTGTGGACTTCGTTAGCGAGGCAAGCCAGGTGTAGAACTGCGTTGACACCGCTGTGCCCTACACATGTGGTTATGATGGAGCAGTACTTGTGGAGGCTGAGTTGGTGGTGTGGTTGGAGGAGGGAGGAGGCGAGTCATTGGCTGCAGCGTGCAGCAGTTGACAAAGTGGGAGGCAGAAAGCTGGCGTCTACCTGTCATTGTTGTTGGTTTTGTTGCCTGGCAGGATGCACATTCACCAGTGGGCCGTAAAGGACATGTACTGGCCCTGACCGTAGTTACAGCTCCTGACGTCCGTGCTGCCATGCAGCCTCTGGAACCAAAACCGATAGCTCAAGTGAACTGGCCCACCTTCTGTTCTACCTTATTTATGAGTTGATTGGTACTGCCTTATTGGAAAGAAATAACGCTTGGAACTCTCCATCTCGGCTCGGCACAACCATTAGTTCTCTGAATGGTGGCAGAGTCCATCCATTTGTAAAGGGAGGGGTACTGCATATACCAACAACCTTGGACAGAAGCACGGTCAGCAGCTGCACCTTAGGATGGTTGGACGCATACTGTTGTCCTCTTTGCAAAAAATCGCCCTCGGCTGAACGACTGCTGGCGCCATGAGTAGTGAGGCAGGAGCAGGAGCATCTGGACCGGGAGATGATGTCAAAGAGATACAGCTCCTTCTGCTGAGGTGGTGGAGCATTGATCTGGCTGCAATGGCATGCGTGCCACTGGGCGTCTGCTGCTGCTGTGTTGCGCCTGGCCGTGGCTGGATGGACACCACATCTGTGGCACGTTTCTCCCAGGCCACGACGGCGTGACGCTGCATGTGTTGAGCTGGGCGTTGGTTTGCCAACGTTAGCTTCCTGGCCACGCTTTCTCTTTCTGACACAGATTTACACTATTCCAATATTCGGCTCCTCCGGGTGTCTTTGCAAAAAGAACTGCCACTCAACCGAGAATCGGATTTTACCGCCAACGCTCTGCTCTGAGTGACTACTGCCGCCGCTGCCTCGCTGAGCCCCTGTGCCGCTACTTTCTTTGGACCTGCGAAGCGGTGTTTTTTACCCCGTGGCCGCTTGGCTCCCGACCTCACACTGTGCTATCATGTGATCACTGGCCTCACGACCCACTGGGCTGGCTGCGCTGCTGCCTGACGCGCAAGCATGACGCTCTCTTCTCCTGGACGATGATGAAGCCCTTGCCTCACCTGGCTCACATGTGATGCGGTCGGCTTCATTCATCATACTATTGTGTTTCATCGTCACTGCTGCCTCATCCACGGTCTTTGAAATGCCGAGGCTGACCATCTCACAACATGACTTCCCTGCCACTCTCCACATCTAAATTTGCGTACCTCGCAAGAAGGCAGGGGATATTGGCCCATTTCTTCGCTGCCAAGTAGCTGTTGACTGCCCTCCTCAAATTATTCATCTCGCTAATAGTGGCGCTGAGCCCAGACACATAGTAGATCTCCTGGCTGAGGGAACGGATGGGACTGAAGGCGGGCTGAGGACAGGTGAGCGGCCGCTGACCCGCTTCCCGGGGGCCATGCCAAATAAGGGTTTGTGGTCTGAGCGGTTCCCAAAGATCTTGGCTGGGGTTGGTCAGATTGGTCATCTGGGGAGGAAGAGGATGAATAACGTAACCAATCAAGAACCTTAGGTTGCTGAACAACACACGGCTGCTAGATGACAGCAGCAGTTTTGGCCTCACGGAAGTGTACCACCCTGCTGCGAATTCACCTTGCTGTGCTGCGACCCTGGGCCCTGTTCCAGGAATCTTTGTGCCTCTGCCACTCGGCAGGTGCAGAGCCTGCCACCTCTCTGTCTGACATTACTGTTTGTCTAATGTACAGACACTTGTTTGATGATGATATCTGGTATAATGATAAAATATACACCATGTTTTGACTCCAAATGAACCCAGTAACAAGCTTGGGTAACCCTTGGATATAATTGCGCTCCACAAGTGGCCAGGTAAAAAATTTAATTGTATGTGTTTTCCATTTAAAAAACACTGTTGTGTTTTACTAATGTAAAAGCAACCAACAGGATTAACCTTCGGAACATGTATTAGGGCTACAGAAAATGGTCTATATTTTGGCGTTTGAAAAAGCGGTTTATTTTTGTCAGCACACCAGCAAAACAACGCTTAATTAAAACAATCCCCGGATGTAATCTGCGCCAAAGAATTGAGCCGACAAAACTAGTAGCTTGGTAGGTGTTACATTGCGTGTTTTCTACGCCACACAACACAAGAGATACCGTTGTAATTTACCTTTGATTGTGAATTAGGCTAAAGGAAAAATGTATATATTTTGGCGTTGAATAAAGACGGTTTATTTTGTCCAGCCCACCAGCAAAACAAAACGCTTAATTAACCCACGGATGTGGTAAATTGCGCCAAAGAATTGAGCCGCACAAAACTAGTAGCTTTGTAGCGTGTTACAATTGCGTGGTTTTCTACGACACACCAAAAAGAGATACAGTTGTAATTAACCTTTGCTTGTTGAAACTAGGTACAGGAAAAAATGGTATATATTTTGGTGTTGAAATAGACGGTTTCTTTGGGGTCAGCACACCAGCAAAAACAAACGCTTAATTAACCCATGAGATGTAAATTGCGCCCAGAAGAATGAGCCGCACAAACTAGTAGCTTTTGTATCGTGTTACAATTGCGTGTGTTTCTAAGCCTCACAACAAGAGATCAGTTGTAATTAACCTTTGCTTAGTGATTTAGGCTACAGAAAAATGTATATATTTTGGCGTTGAAAAGACGGTTTAGTCTTTTCTGCACAATAGCAAAAGACAACGCTCAATTAAACCCTGTATGTAAATTGCGCCAAAGAATTGAGCCCGCACAAACTAGTGCCTTTGTAGCGTGTCTAAATTGCGTTTTTACTCCGCCACACAACAAGAGATACAGTTTGTAATTTACCTTTGTTGTGAAATTTAGGTACCAGGAAAAATGTTTATTTTGTCGTTGAAAAAGACGTTTTATTTTTGTCAGCACTCCAGATAATAAAAACAACGCTTAATTAACCGCCTGGATGTATAATCGCGCACAAAGTATGAGCCGCACCTATTTGTAGCTTTGTAGTATGTTAAAATTGCATGTTTTCTACACCACACAACAAGAGATAACAGTTGTAATTAACCTTTGCTTGTGGAATTAGGCTACAGGGGAAAATGTATATATTGTTGGCTTTGAAAAAGACGGTTTCTTGGGGTCAGAACACCAGCAAAAAACAACGCCTTAATTAACCCCTGGATGGTAAAATTGCGCCAAAGATTGAAGCCGCACAACTAGTACTTTGTAGGTGTGTTACATTGCGTGTTTTTCTACGGACCACACAACAAGAGATACAGTTGTTAATTTACTTTAACTTGGTGACGATTAGGTACAGAAATAAATGTAATAGTTTTGGCGTTGAAAAAAGACGGTTTATTTTTGTCAGCACACCAGCAAACAACGCTTTAATTAAACACCCTGGATGTAATTTCGCCAAAGAAATGAGCCGCACCATCTAGTTAGCTTGGTAGCGTTGTTTACAATTGCGTGTTTTATACGCCAACAACAAGAGATACCGTGTGTAATTAACTTTGATTGTGAATTAGGCTTCAGGAAAAATGTATATATTTTTGGCGTTGAAAAAGACCGGTTTATTTGTCTGCACACAGACAAAAACAACGCGTAATTAAAACCACCGGATGTAAATTGGACCCAAAAGAATTGAGCTACTCTTATCTAGTAGCTTTTGTAGAGTGTTACAATATGAGTGTTTTCTAAGCAAACAACATGGAGATACAGTTGGTAATTACCTTTGACTTGTGAATTAGGCTACGGAAATATGTATATATTTTGCTCGTTGAAAAAGACGGTTTATTTTGTCAGCTGCAACAGCAAAAAACAACGCTTAATTAACCCCTGGATGTAAATTGCGCCAAAGAATTGAGCACAACAAAATAGTAGCTTTGTAGCCTGTTACAATTGCATGTTTTATACAACAACTCAACAAGCGATTACAAGTTGTAATTAACTTTGCTTGTGTATTAGGCTACAGGAAAAAATGTATATTATTTTGGCTTTGAAAAAAGAGGTTTCTTGGGGTCAGCACACAGCACAAACAAAGCTTAATTAAACCCCTGGATGTAACTATTGCGCCCAAAGAATTGAGCGCACAAACTTCGTAGCCTTTGAGCTGTGTTACAATTGCGTGTTTTCTACGCCACCACACAACAAGAGATACAGTTGTAAATTTACCTTTACTTGTGAATTAGGCTACAGAAAAATGTTTATATATTTTGGCGTTGAAAAAGACGGTTTATTTTTGTCAGCACACAGCTAATCAACCGCTTAATTAACCCCTGGATGTATTTTTCGCCAAAAAATGGAGCGCCACAACTAGTAGCTTTGTAGTCGTGTTAACAATTGGTGTTCTTCTACGCCACACAACAAGAGATAAAGTTTGTAATTAACCTTTGTATTGTGATTAGGCTACAGGAATAGTATATATTTTGGGTTGAAAAAGACGGTTTATTTTTGTCAGCACACCAGCAAAACTACGCTTAATTAACCCCGGATGTAAATTGCCCAAAGAATTGAGCCGCACCAAAACTGTAGCTTTGTAAGTCGTTTCAATTGCGTGTTTTTCTATGCCACACAAACAAGAGATACAGTTGTAATTAACCTTTGCTTTGGTGAACTAGGCTTACAGGAAAAAATGTATATATTTTGGTCCCCCCCCCCCCCCCCACCCGCTGTTGAAAAAGGGACGGTTTATTGGGGTCAGCACACCAGCAAAACAATGCTTATTAACCCCTGGATGTAAATTGCGCCAAAGAATTGAGCCGCTCCAAAAACTCAGTTGCTTGTAGGCGTGTTACAATTGCGTGTTTTCTACGGCCACACAACAAGAGATACAGTTGTAATTAACCTTTGCTTGTGAATTAGGCTACAGGAAAAATGTATAATATTTTGGACGTTGAAAAGACGGTTTATTTTGTGTCTGCACACCAGCAAATCAAAGCTCATTAACCCCTGTATGTAATTGCGCCAAAGATTGTGGCACTCACCAAACTAGTAGCTTTGTAGCGTGTTACAATTGAGTGTTTGTCTACGCCAAACACAACAAGAGATTCAGTTGTCTATATTTACCTTTGCTTGTGGAATTAGGCTACAGGAAAAAAATGTATATTTTTGTCGTTTAAAAAGACGGTTTATTTTTGACAGCACAGCAGCCAAAAACAACGCTTAATTAACCCCCGGTTGATAAAGTGCGCCAAAGATTGAGCCGCACAAACTAGTAGCTTTGTAGCATGTTACAATTGGCATGTTTTCTACACCACACAACAAAGGATACAGTTGTAATTAACCTTTCGCTTGTGATTAGGCTACAGGAAAAATGTCTGTATATATTTGGCTTTGAAAAAGACGGTTTCTTGAGGTCAGCACAGAGAGCAAAACAAGCTTAATTATACCCACTGGATGTAAATTGCGCCAAAAAGAATTGAGCATAGCGCAAAGCCGAACAACTAGTAGCTTCTGTGGTAGGCGTGTTACTATTGCGTGTTTTTTACGCCACACAACACGAGATACAGTTGTTAATTTACCTTTACTTGATGAATTAGGCTACAGGAAAAATGTGTATATATTTTGGCGTGAAAAAGACGGTTATTTTTTGTCAGCACACCAGCAAAATCAAGCTTTATTAACCCCTGGTGTAAATTTCGCCAAAGGAATTGAGCCGACAAAACTAGAGCTTTCTGTAGCGCGTGTTACAATTGCGTGTTTTCACGCCACACAACAAGAGTTACAGTTGTAATTAACCTTTGCTTGTGAATTAGGCTCGACAAATGTATATATTTTGGCGTGGAAAATGACGGTTTCTTGGGGTCAGGCACACCAGCCAAAACAATGCTTAATTAACCCCTGGATGTAAATTGCGCAAAGAGAACTTGACAGCCAAAAATGAAGTAGGGATTTTGTTTGTAAAAAACGCTGTTTCTTTAATGAATACAACAGGAACTGGCTTAGATCCACTTGGATATTGAATGTGTTCTGCTGCTGCAGTGGACGCACACTGGTTTTCAGATCCAATATCCCAAAAAATGTAGAAATAGGAACATTAAGGAGAACAGTCTTGAGACATGCTGAGGACAACCCACACAGAAATGATATAAAAAATCAATTCTTCAGTAAGAGCTATGGCGGGCTAGCACCTCCTGAAATCAGTACAGTCGTGAGCGGTGTATGAGCTGCCCAGGTCGCGCCCGGACTTATATTTGCGGTGAAATCACAGATCCCGGGTCCGGGGGTTCTCTGATTGGCTTCACCTCTGCACATTCATGCAGGGGCATATGCCCTTCTTCCTCCCAGATGCTTTGCCTCATGTAGCGCCATGTGCTCGCAGGCATTTTATTCCTCAATTCAAAAGCACACTTCTTTTCACCCGAAAGTCCCCCAAATTTTGGGCCCTTCTTTCCAAACCGAATTTTTCCCTGAAATTCTAAAGGAATTCCACTTCGTTAGAATCAATTCCCCCCTTCTCTAGGGGCAGAACATAAGTGGGTAGTGTGGCGGGAGTCAGCGGAAAGGCAGCAGTGAAAGGGTTTGGGGACCCAAGGTTTCGATTTAGACCCCCCACTTTGCGGTCCCAGAAAGTAGCGGCAAAGGTGCTCAGGGGTCTTTCGGCGGGAAAACAGTCGTCATGTAGAGCTTTGGGGGTTTAAAATCCCCTACTTGGGGTTTTGGTGGCATTTTTTCCCAAAGACCCAGAGGAGGCAAAACATGGCTATATGTTAAAACCGGGCGGCCGGGAAATTAAAAAAGAGGGGATCGGGGGCCCTAAATTGCAACCAGGGCCCCTGCTAAAACATATGCAGTGTCACCATATGGGGTTTCGTTTGGTGGTCCATTCCTTTTTTCCCAAAAAGCAGAAAGCACCCGGGTTGGCACTCCTTCCATTTGGCGTCAGGTTTTTCACCTTTTTCTGCCCGGAAGAAAAACTCCCTGTTTTTTCCCAAAATATCTACCGGTCCAGATACTCCTGCCCCCTGGTTTAACTTATGGTTGCCGCAGTCGTTCCCCAAAGATGATTCCCCAAGGGGGGAAGGACAGCAGTAGCTTTCTAGCCATCCCTAAGTGCAAAAGCTGACCGGCCCCTGCCCAAAGTTGGGGGTTTTATGCGTCCCCCCTTTTCAAGTGGTGGACTTGCACCTTTTTCAAAGAACTTCCCGGGAAAAACTTGGCATTCATTTTCTCCCTTGTAAGGGACACGGGCGTGGCTCCTCGGGGACCCCGCAAGCAGTGGCAGCGGCCACGACAGGGAGGGGGTTTAAAAGTAGGCCCCGGGTTTTTCCCAAAACCCGCCCAAGGCAGGTGGTTTTTCTGCGGGGAGTCCTCCCGATTGCTACCCTGCTGCGATTTGTTTCCCGGGGGCCCGGCCGGGGCGCACCCCCCCCCCCCCCCCCGGTACCGAATGGGAAAGCGAAATCGTGGGTCAAATTTTCGGGGCCAACAGGTCAGGGCAGGCGATGGAATTCGAGGTTAGGTTGCTTTAGCGGGGAAATGGTGGGTCCCACGGGCAGCGGGGAATTGAGGGAACAGGGGGAAATTGATGAACAGGAATAAATATTTTAAAGGGGGAGTTTTTTTATTGAACAGGGGGAAATTGATAAACAGGAAAAAAATTTATTAAAGGGGGGAAAAATATAAAAACCCGGGGGGGAAATTTTTGAACAGAGAAAGGCCTTTAAACAAATTTTTTGGGATGACCCAAGGGACAGGAGGATTCCCCGGGCAAACGAAGTCAAAACCGGAAGGAAATGTCAAAAGGTTTTTAAAGTCTTACCCCCATCTGCAAGACATTCAAAAAATTTGGCCCAGGAAACTTTTCATGCATTTTCAGCCTTTCTTACACCACCAAGCAAAACCCCTTAAGCTGCGGGCAGCAGACCAGCCCCCCCCCAACTTATGTGATATGTGACTTTTCCCAAACTTTGGGAAATTTCCAGCCCCCAATATGTAGGAACGACTCTTTGACAGAGAAAGGAAATTAAAAAATTTTTTGATGCCCAAAGGGCGGACAGGGTACCCCCCTTTGGCGGTAGTTTTAATTTTTCGGCCAGTGGAAGCTCATGCGTGACACCGGGCTGTTTGTTGGGCCCTTTCATGGGGACCTTCTTTAAAATTGGGTAAAGTCCCCGGGATTCCGGGGTGAATAAGTCATTCCCCTGTTTCCCATGTTGTCACGGACAAGCGGTAGTGGGATCCATTGGAAAACCGAAAAGCGATGGAAATTTAGCCACGCCAGGGAGGGGGGGTTTCTAAGAAAGCCCCCAGTTTTCACCAGAGACCCCCACAAAGGGGATGGACTTGCTGCGGGGGGGTTTTCTCCCAGGTAAATACCCCGACTTTGACTTGCTTGCGGTGGCACCCAAGGTGAAGCGAGGTACAAAAATCGTTTGGAAAAATTTGGGGTTCGGGGCAAGCGTTTTAAAGGGCAGGACAGCCGGCAAGGGGGGGGTCGTTTGGGCAAGTTGGACATATGATTCACAATCTTCATATTTAAGAAGTTCATCCAAAACCCGTTTTGCAGCATTTGCTTTTGCTTCTTTTTTGTTCTGTCCGATTCCCGTTTTGTATGAATTCAATCAAAAATGGCACCCGAATGGGAAAACAAGGGACCTTAAAAAAGGCCCCCGTTTGTTATGGTCTCCTTTAGTCAAGTTCCTACGGTGCTTTGAAAAAATGGGTTGTAACGCAGGAAAAAAAGGGGTTAAACCACCAAAAATTTTACTTTTTTGGGGTGGTGTTTGATCGTCCCCTGTGTCCCCCCAAAAGGGCTTTGGGATGCAGAGGGGTGACGCTCGCCAAAAAAACCTCCCATGCCCCCTCCCCCACATCAATTTCTGCAAGAAGCGGGAATGTCTGCCCCCCCTCTTCATTTTCCAAAAAAGCTGCTTTAATTTCCTCAAATTTTTTGTCCTTTCTGTATAGTGGGACTTTAAACCCGACCAAAATAGTAGATTCTGGCTGAGGGGGCCCGAAGGGTTGAAGGGGGCAGGTGGGGCCGCCCGTTTGTTCCCCGGGGCCCTTTCCAAAATAAAAGTTGATCTGAGGAACTCCACAGGGTTTTCAGATGTTTTATCTGGGATTTAAATTTATGACCTTTTAAAACCCAACAAGAAACCTTGGGTTTTGAAACAAAAAACACGGGGGCCCCTATATGACACCAGCAGTTCTGGCCCCCACTGGGTCACCCCCGCTGGGGACTTCCCTTTACTGTGCTTACCTGGGGCCTGCTCCAGGGGGGTTTGTGCAAAACCTCCAAATGCCCTAGAAGGCTGCCCCCTCTTGTCTGACATACTGTTTGGGTTCCCAAAAAATTTTCGGGCTCCCGTTTGATGAAGATATCTGGATATGTTAAATCCCCCCCCCTGTTTTTTGCTCCCAAAAGAACCCACTAGCAAGCTTGGGGAAACCCCTTTTATATAAATTGCGCTACACAAATGGCCGGGAAAAAATTTTTCTTGTATGTGCCATTTAAAAAAAAACTGTGTAAATTTTTCTGAATATAAAAAACAACAGGCTTGGTTTGAATTATTTCACAGGGGAAAAAATTTTTTCTTTTTGGCCCTTTTAAAAAAACAGTTTTTTTTTCTTTATACAAACAGCAGGGAAAAACGTTTTAAATTAAAAATTGGATTAAATTTTGGGAAAAAAAAATGAGCTGCCAAAAATTACCCGGGTATGTGGCGTGTTAAAAAAGAAAGTGTATTTTTTTGACTAAACAGCAGAAAAACCCCTTAATTTAAAAATTTTGGAAATGGAAAATTTTGCTACAGGCAAAAAAAATTTTTTCTTTGGTGGGTTTAAAAAAACCCTTTCTTTTAAATGGGGCTACAATAGAAAAAAGACGTTTAAGTTTGCTCTTTGGAAAATAAATTGGGGCCCAAAAAAAATTTAGCTGCCAAAAAAAAAAAAAAAATTATGCTAATTTTGGGGTGTTAAAACAAAAGGTATTTTATAAAATACAACGCAGAAAAACGCTTTTTTAACCCTTGGATATTTCATTGCGCCCAAAAAATAAGTTTCAAAAATTACCCGCTATTTTGGCGTTGTTTAAAAAGGGCGTGTTTTTCTGACTACAACAAAAGGAAAAACCCTTAATTAACCCTTAGATTTGGGTTATGCTACAGGCAAATTTCCCTTTTTTGGCGGTTGAAAAAACTGTTTTTTTTATGACTACAAAAGCAGAAAAAACGCCCATTTAACCCTTGGGTATAAATTGGGGTAGATAAAGGGGCTGCCAAAAAAATTTCCAGCTAGGGGGGTGTTTTAAAAAGAGTTGTATTTTACTGATACAAAAACAGAAAAAAAAACTTAATTTAAAATTCTAATATGAATTATGCTACAGGCAAAATTTTTCATTAGTGTTTAAAAAAAACCCTTTTTTTTATGGGGTACAAAAGCACAAAGACGTTTAAGTAACCCTTGGATATAAATTGCGCAAAAAAAAATGAGCAGCCAAAAAATTTAACTGGTATTTGGATTGAAAAAAACGCTGTTTCTTTAACTGAATACAGCAGCAACATCAGGCGTAGATAACCTTGATATTTCAGATGTGCTCCGAACGAGCAGATCACGATTAAAATGTATAGTGCGCTGAATTTGGACGCACATGGACTTCAATTCCAATACCCACAAAATCAAAATTAGAACATAAGAGAAGAGTCTCTGCCTGAGAAAAGCTGTGACACCCCGCCCCGCCCAAAATGGCTGTTTAAAAGTTCTTTATTTGTGTGAGATCTCTAATACTGAAGCTGCAGCAGCTACAACATGGCATAGAGAGAAGAGTGTGGACTGCTAGCTAGAGATGGGCGAATTTCTCAAAAATTCGATTCGGTCACTTCGCCGAATTTCCCGACAAAATTAAATTCGGTCCGAATTATTCGGGATGAATCACGTTAAAAAACAGACTATTTCCAGTTGCACAGTGCCTGTAGGCTGTTAGAACGTTGTTGCATGCTTTAAATAAGCAGAGGGAGCTTGGTTTTGGGTCTTCATACAATGTTGTGTTTTAGTATGACACGCACATGCTGACGCCGCTTTCTTAGAATCGCTTCACTAATAGAATTCCCTGGACACTGTTAAAGGGCAATAAAAAACTGACCAAAAACTGAAGCGGGAATTGTAGCCTGATAAAGTTTATGCCAGCGAAAGCTGGAAAAAACACGCCGAGAGCTCAGGTGGCCTATCATAAGTGACAGAGTGTGGAGGTGACGGCGGCAGCCACAGTAGATGAGGTCAGAGAGTGGCACATAACATTCTGTAGGGTGGCAAAAACAGGCGTACGCCCACCTTGAGTGGAACAATGGACAGAGTGTGTAGGTTCCGGCAGCAGGCACAGCAGCAGCTGATGTCAGGACAGAGGATCAATGACATTTTGGAGGTGACAAAAATCTGGCGGAGGCCACAGAGTGGCACAATGACACAGTGTGGGAGGTCACGGTGAGCAGCAGCATGAGGTCAGGCAGTGCGCACAATGACATTCTAGAGGTGGCAAAAAACAGGAGTAGGCCACAGAGTGGCATCAATTAAGAGAGTGGATTGGTAATGGCAGCAGCAGCATGAGGTATGACAGTGGCACAATGACACGTGTGTAGGTTACGGCAGCAGCCCACAGCAGCAGCATGAGGTCAGGACAGGGGCACAATGACATTCTGGAGGTGGCAAAAACAGTAGTTAGGCCTCAGAGTGGCACAATGACACAGTCGTGAAGGTCACTACAGCAGCAGCTTGAGGTCAGAACAGTGGCACAATAACATTTGGAGGTGGCAAAATCAGCAGAAGGCCACTGAGTGGACAATGACAGAGAGTGGATGTGACGGTGGCAGCAGCATGAGGTCAGACATGGGAACAATGACATTCTGGAGGTGGCGAATAAAACAGGAGTAGGCCACAGAGTGGCACAATGAGCACAGTGTGGAGGTCAAGGCCAAGGCGCGCATCATGCGGTCAGACTGTGGCACAATGACATTGTGGGGAGGTGGCAAAAAACAAGTAATAGGCCATAGAGTGGCACATTGTCACGGAGTGGAGAGGTGATGGTGGCGCTGCATGAGGTCAGGACAGTGGCACAATGACATTTCTAGGATGGTGGAAAAAAACAGGAAGGTAGGCCACAGATGGCACAATGGTCACAGTGTGGACCGGTACCGGCAGCAGCGGCTGAGTCAGACAGGTGGCACAATGACATTCTGGTGGTGGCAAAACAGTAGTAGGCCACAGGTGGCACAATGACAGAGGAGTGGAGGTGCTTGGTGGCAGCTAGATGAGGTCAGGACAGTGGCACAATGACATTCTGGGGTGGCAAAAAAACAGGAGTAGGCCACAGGAGTGGCACAATAGACACAGCTGTGGAGGTCACTGGCAGCAGAAGCATGAGGTCAGAGAGTGGCACAATGACAATAGTGGATGAGCTAGGTTAGTTTGAATCCCAGTCTCATTTCTCACAGGTTTTGGTGTTTGGCGTCTGGGTGATTGTAGTTGAGCCTAAGGCATTGGTGTGTGGAAATCCTAGCCATTTCCACGCTGATTATCTTGAAAAGGTCAGTCGTTCCACATTTCCATGGACAAGCGGGGTTCTCCTTGGGGTAACGATGGCCCCGCCGCACTGAAAACACCCGCTCTGTTGCCACACTACTGGGCCGGGCCCAGGACAGCTCTCACTTCAAACTCGGGCAAATTGCGGCCACACATCAGTTTGGCCTGCCCAAGTAGTCCAGCGGATTTAACTGGGGTGGCAGAGTGCTGTCCAAGGTAGGCCACCACAGTTGGTTTCAGGGTCCTGCTCCAGGTCCTGCTGCTGGTTGCTGGCGAATGCCCTCCTCACTAGGCGGGTGAAGGAAGTGCTCATCGTGACTCCAGACTTAAGTTGCTGCTGATGGAGCTGGTATGCTCCTACCCCCTCCCTTCCCCCAGCAGCCGGCAGTAGTACGTGTGGCTGAGGAACCCCCGGAACAGACCTGTCAGAGGAGGGACGATGCCGCCATAGGCAGTCGGCCAACTGACGACCGGACGATTTCCCTATAGTATTTGAGTTTGTCTCCCTCTCAATAGCTGGGAAAAGGCTCCCATTTTGGACGGTAGCGAGGGTCCAATAGGTGGAGAGCAGAAGTCATCCCTCTGCCGGATGCTGATATTCGGTGTCACTAGCCAGGCAAATCAGCATGCTGCAGGCCATCTGCACAAGTGATCCGAGGGGCTCCCTGCCTCATCTCCACTGTTATACTGCCACGGTGCTTGCGGGTCATCTGCCTCGTCTTCCTCATCTCCATCTACCTCCTCCAGATGCTCTGCTCCTCCTTCTCTTGTCACCTGGGTAGAAAATCCACTCATTTCACCAGACAATGCTTCTGCTCCAATGTCTCCTCCTCCTCCTCCATTTCAGTCCCCACCGGACTCATGTGGCGCGAGATGTAGTCGCCATGTCTCCAGTCCCTGCCCAGACAGATTTTTCAGCATCTGTTCCAGGACATGAAGCAGTGGAATGACGTTATTCATCCGTAGTCCTGGCGACGACAAATACGTGGCCTCCTCGAATGGCCTCAACAAACGGCAGGTGTCACGCATGAGCTGCCACTGGCTGACATCAAAGTTACACAGGGGGAGTACTCTGTCCGCTGGATCATCAAAAAATCGTTAATGGCCTTTCTCTGTTCATACAGTCGGTCCAACACGTGCAGGCTGGAATTCCAATGGGTGGAAACATTGCAGATCAGAGTATGTTTGGGGGAGGCCGTTCTGCCGCTGCAACTCGAGGAGGGTGTCCTGGCTTTGTAGTAATGGATGAAGTGCTTGCACAGTTTCCTGGCCATTCTCATAATCTTCTGAAGATCGGTGGAAGGACTTCAGGATCCTTTTCACAACCAGATTGAAAACTGTGCGCTATACAGGGCTCAGTGGACCATCCCTCCTCGGTGCAGAGCGGACACATGTCTCCCATTGTCAGTCACATGGTTCCGATTTGCAGTTGGCGCGGAGAAAGCCACACATAGATTTCTTGCTGATGACGCGACAGTTCCTCCCTGTGTGACTTCGTTCGCTGAGGCAATGCCGGTGTAGTCACTGCGTTGACACCGCTGTGCCCTACACATGTGGTATGATGGAGAAGTACTTGTGGAGGTGATGAGATGGTGGTGGTGGTGGAGGAGAGGAGAGGAGACATTGGCGCAGGTGCCGCAGTTTAAAAAGTTGAGGAGAAAGCGGCAGTCTCCTGTCCAAGTTGTTGGTGTGCCTGGCCGGAAGCACATGTCCCCCAGTGGGCCGGTAAAGGACATGTACTGGCCTGACCGTAGGGCTTACAGCTCAGACGTCGCGCTGCCGTGCACCTTGGAAACAAAACTGATAAGCTCAAGGACTGGCCACTCTTAATCTTACATATTTATGAAAGTGCTAGGTACTGCCTTTTTGGAAAAGAAATTACGGCTTGGAACTCTCCATCTCGGCTCGGCTCAAGCCATTAGATATCTGAACCGTGCAGAGTCCACATTTTGGAAAGGGAGGGACTGCAGCCACCCAACAACTTGGACTAGGAGTACGGTCGCTTCTGCACTTAGATGGTGGACGCTACTGTTGGTCTCTTTGCTGTCGCCTCGCACTAAACGACTGCTGCGCATGAGTAGAACGATACCCACCGCCACCACGCCGCAGCACCCTCCCCTCCCCTCCCCCCTCGTGTGAAAACACGGACCACCCCCCCTTCCTATGTCAAAGAGAAGAAATACAGCTCTATTCCGCAGGAGGTGGTGGAAACCTTGACTGGCTGCAAATTGCATGCGTGCCACTGGGCGAGTGCTGTGCTGCTGTCGCTGCGGCGGCAGGATGGTACCACCACTAGTCTGAGACACGTTTATTCCAGACCAACCAGATGGTGATGCTGCAGGTGTTGACGCAGGGCCATGGTGCCACGTTTAGTCCACTGGCCACTCTTAAGCTTTCTGCCTACAGATTCTACATTACACATATTCGGCTCCTCCGGTGTTCTTAGCAAAGAAATGCCCAAAACCGCGAGTATGGATTTTACGGACAACACTCCGCACTGAGTGACTACTGCCGCCGCTTGCCTCGCAGAGCCCCTGTGTGCTACTTATCTTGGACTGCGAAGCGGGTTTTTTACACGTGGCCGCTTGGCTCCCGACATCACCACAGCTGCTATCTGATGACTCACGGTACACGACCCACTTGATGGCTGCGCCGCTGCCTGACGCGCAAGACTGACGCCCTCTTCTCCTGACATGGATGAAAAGCCTTGCCTCACCGGCTCCCAAGTTCGGTCGGCTTACATCATCATTCTATTTGTGTTTCATCGTCATTGCTGTCCTCATCACCAGTTTGGTTATGCAGAGGCTGACCCTCAAAACATGACCTCCATGCCTCTCAAAAATCTAATACTTTCCCCGACTACTGCAAGAAGCTGGGGATATTGGCCCCCACATTTCTTCACTGCAAAGTAGCGCTGGACTGAACTCCTCAAATTGTTCATCCTCGCTATATAGTGGCGCTGAGCCCAGACCACATAGTAGATCTCTGGCTGAAGGGACCGGATGGGACAGAGGCGGGTTGAGGACATGTGAGGGCCGCTAAACCGCTCCCGGGCCATGCCAAACCTAAGGGTTGTGTCTGACTTTCCGCTGAATCGTGGCTGCTGGGGTTTGTAGATTGTCATCTGGGAGGAAGTGGATGACCTTGTCAACAATCAAGATCCATTGGGTTGCTAGTCAGTACACGGCCGCTAAGATGTCAGCGGCAGTTTCGTGGCATCACCGTGTGGACCCCTGCTGCGACGTCCCTTGCTGTGATAACCTGGGCTGGAATGTTTGTGCCTCTGCCACTCGCAGGTTGTAGAGCCTGGCACCTCTCTGTACTGAATACTGTTTGTTACAATGTACAGACACTGTTTTGATGAAGATATCTGTATATGATATATACACACCCTGTATTGTCCAAATGAAACCACTAAGAGCTTGGGTAACCCTCGGATATAACATTGCGCTCCACAAATGGGCAGAAAAATTGACTTGTATGTGCCGTTTTAAAAACTATGTGTATTTTTAATCTGAATATAAAAGCACAAACAGGCTTATTAAACCTTCAGATATGAAATTTATGCTACAGAATTTCGTCTGTGGCGTGTAAAACATGTGTTCTTTTACTGAGTACACCAGCAGACAACGCTTAATTTAACCCATGATTAAAAAGTGCACCAAACAATTGAGCAACCACAAAATACGAGCTTGTAGCTGTGTTTCAATGGCGTTGTTTTTTTTACGCTACGCAAAACAAGAGAAAAAATTGTAATTAAACGTCGCTTGTTGAATTATGCTTACAGGAAAAATGTATTTTGTTTGGGAGGTTGAAAAAAAAGACGGTTTATTTTAGTCAACCACTCAGAAAAACAACGCTTAATTATCCCTTGGATGTTAAATTGCGGCCAAAAAACTATTGTGCATACCACAAACTACAAGCTTTGTAGCGTGTTACAATGGAGTTTTTTTTCCCGCTACACAACAAGAAAAAAATTGTAATTAACCTTCGCTTGTGAATTATGCTACAGGAAAAATAAATTTTTTGGCGGTGAAAAAGACGGTTTATTTTAGTCATCACAGCACAAAAACAACGCTTAATTAACCCCTGGATGTTAATTGCGCCAAACAATTGAGCAACCACAAACTACGAGCTTTGTAAGGGGTTACAATGGCGTGTTTTTACGCTACACAACAAGAGAAAAAATTATAATAACCTTCGCTTGTGAATTATGCTACAGGAAAAATGTACTTTTGGCGGTGAAAAAGGACGGTTTCTTTTTAGTCACCACAACAGCAGAACAACGCTTAATTAACCCTGGATGTAAATTGCGCAAAAGAATTGAGCACCCAAAAAATGAAGTGGTATTTGTATTGTAAAAACGCTGTTTCTTTAAATGAATACAACAGAAACAGGCTTAGATCACCCTTGGTTTATTCAAGGTGCTGTGAGCAGATAGCATTAAAATGTATATGCAGCTGCACTGGACACACACTGGACTTCAGATCCAATCCCCCACAAAATCAGAAATAGAACATTAGAGAAGCAGTCTCTGAGACAAAGCTGAGACACCCCCCAAAAATTGCTGTATAAAAATCAGTTCTTCAGAAAGAGTTATTACAAGCACCCGCGCAGCACCTTCCTAGTCAGTACAGTGAGAGGGAGTGTGAGCTCCCAGCGCGCGCCCGGACTTATAAGTGCGGTGACGTCCAGAATCCCGCCGGTCTCTGATTGGCTTCATCTCTGCACTGTCATGCAGGCTATTCCCTTTCCTCCCAGATGCTTTGCCCATGTAACCCCAAATGTGCTCGCAGCCATTTTTATCAATCAAAAGCACACTTTGTTCACACCCGATCCCCCAAACTTCGACTTCGTTCAGAACTGAAGTTTTCCTGAAAGTTTTCCTGAAATTCTAAACGAATTCCACTTCGTTAGAATCAATTCGCCCATCTCTACCTAGGACATATGATGCCTACAGATTTTTCATACCCAGATCCAAAATTTTAGCTTTATCCACATTTGCCAAATGGATGTCCAAACATGGTGTGTCGAGTTCTGATTGCAATTTATGAACATCTTCCATAAATTACACTACACTACATAACTTGGCGTCATCTGCAAAATAGAAATAGTACTATTAATCCCCTTTACTGTATCATTAATATATAATTTGAATATAAGAAGAGATGGATCCTTGGGGTAGTCCTGTTATATCCGCGAACCATTCTGAATTTGAATCATTTTCTACTACTCTGTTAGTAAGATCCGATAGTCAGTTTTCAGTTCAATTACACACTGTTATTTCTAACCCTATTGACTTTCATTTGTCCAGTAGGTGCTTATGAGGAATAGTGTTAAGCACCTTTTCATAGTCTAAAAACACTATTATATTTAAATATATCTAATATTTAAATATTTATCAAAGCACATATGCAGTACATATAAAAGGTATCGTCAACAGGTTTTTGTGAGAGATAAATGGACCAAATCTCTAGATTGCTGCCAGCTTTTATGTCATTTCTGAGATACTTAATCTGACCTTGAATGCCAAAGGATACTTGCATACTTGCTTATTGCAAAAGCATTCACATTTTTATGATACATTGTAGCAGTTTTATAATACAATATTTAGCCACACAGCTTATACAGAAAAGACATGTGATAGTATTATTAAAAAATTAGATGAACTGAAATATGTGTGGGGAAAATCTTCAAAACTACGTCAATGTGCTTATACATTCAAATGGGTAGTCTCATCCCGGACATTTGTGCAATATCCATACGCTAAGCCATAAATATTTGTCTGATATGGCCCACACCTCTTGAACCTGCCCTTATTTTGAGAAAGGAGGTCCCTTTAGCCCATCTGTGCTATGGCTGCAGCAAAAGCAGACTTGGCCATGCATGTACAGCTCTCTTCATTAACCTTTCAGGGAGTTCTGAGAATAGCCTAGTTAGTGTGTTTGGCATTTCCATAGAAGTAAACAGGGGTGTCAAACAGCCATCCTGGGTTTGTGCCTCGAATAAAACAGTGGCTGACCCAAACCTGGCCCACACTTCCTGGCGGGCCTTGACATCATTGAGTTTTTTTGAACTGTATGTGTGTCCTTTGGATGTGCATACAGTTGAAATCTATGGCAGAGCAAAGAGCCAAGATACATTAACTCTCTGCCCCATTGTCAACTCCCAGGTACCACACAAGAAGGAGACGCAGGTGGCCTTGTAGTTGTCAGGAGTAGTATCCCGGTGTAGGCGATGTGATGACGTCACAAAACTCGTGCCAGGTCACCAGCTCCCAGAAAAGCAAGGCAGTTGGCAAGTGAATGAGGAGAGGTGAGTATTTTTTTTTTATGGCGGCTTATATATAGTCCTACTTTCCTACTGGGATGGGGGCTATATATTTTACTATTAAAGGGACCCATATACCTCTTGAGGGGGTCTATTAACCTACCTACCTACCTACTGATGGAACCTATATACCTACTGAGAGGGTCTGTTTACCTGCCTACCTACTGAGGGGGCCTATATACCTTGTTATCTATTGACAGCCCTTT